>JAVQKC010105197.1:0-19272 GCA_036025475.1 Philypnodon macrostomus | reverse complement strand
GTAGTGGTGGTAGTAGTAGTGATGGTGGTAGTAGTAATGGTAGTGGTTGGTAGTAGTAGTGATGGTGGTAGTAGTAATGGTAGTGTTAGTAGTAGTGGTAGTAGTAGTAGTGGTGGTAGTAGTAGTGGTAGTGGTGGTAGTAGTAGTGATGGTGGTAGTAGTAATGGTAGTGGTTGGTAGTAGTAGTGATGGTGGTAGTAGTAGTAGTGGTAGTAGTAGTAGTGGTAGTAGTAGTGGTGGTAGTAGTAGTAGTAGTGGTAGTAGTAGTGGTGGTAGTAGTAGTAGTGGTAGTAGTAGTGGTGGTAGTAGTAGTGATGGTGGTAGTAGTAATGGTAGTGGTTGGTAGTAGTAGTGATGGTGGTAGTAGTAATGGTAGTGGTAGTAGTAGTAGTAGTGGTAGTAGTAGTGGTGGTAGTAGTAGTAGTGATGGTGGTTGTAGTAATGGTATTATTATTATTATTATTATTATTATTATTATTATTATTATTATTATTATTATTATTATTATTATTATGACCACCTCAGCAGCAGAATCATCAACAGTCAAACCATCTCCTTCGTTACATCAGTACTCAGCTCAAACTGTACCTTAAAGGGTCTGGAATCATTTCCCTTTACAGCAAATCTGACAGTAATTATGGGTGAGCAACCATTAAACCATATGGACTATGACTAACCATTCAAATATATACATATATTAATTCAACAGTCACACTTCTTGATCAGGTCACCACAAAGACAGCATGAACCAGGAAGTGATTGATCATGCCGGTAATGGAAAACCTGACTTACCTACTGAGTGATGTCAGTCTATGTTCAGAGGCATTGTTCCCCCTCCCGAAACCAGATTAATTTATATTTTTCACTACTCTTCTCTACTATTTTGGTCCATCTTTGTTCCCTTCTCAGATGTGCCTAACTCCTACCTCCAGCTCTCCAGTCTCTAGTTTTGTCGTTGGTGTTTTCATGAGCCGTCGTGTGCTCCCCGCTGAGCTCCGAGGTGATCCTGACACAGCACCGCTTCATTTACCCTTTTCTCCAAATGTGCCTCTTTGTCGAGCAGTCTATTCTCAATCTCTTTTTGTATAAATGTCAGTCCTTCTCCGGTGCGCTGTGTTTTGGAGTTCGATCACTGAAGCTATAACTCAAATACACAACAACAGTCAATAGTCTTATAGTGCTGTGTTTTTTTTTTTCTTCAGTTCTAAGGCAAGCTAAGCATTTAATACCGCACACATATTCTTACCAACTTCAAACAATTGTATTTATTTATTTATTTGTTTATTTATGTATTTATTTATGTTTATTATTTGTTCATTTAAGTATTTATTTATTTATTTTGTTATTTAAATGTATTTATTTATTTGTTTGTTTCAAATCTTATCAATGCTACACGTTTATGTATTGTTTGGAAAATGCATGATGGTGGGGGTCAAGGTTCATATGCGGTTATAAAGAACTATCTCACCTTCCACCACCTCAGCAGCTCCTCCATCACTACCTAAGTGCGAAACCATGTCACTCCTCTCCATCTCTACCTCAGCAGCAGAACCATCTAGCCCCCTTCTGTTCCGCCACCACCATCTTGGCAGCAGAACCATGTAACTCTCCTCCTTCACTACCCCAGCTGCAAAACTATCGCACATAAAATTCATACAATGGATATATTTTATTACGTAAGCCGGAAATAAACTCACAACGCCATGGCATGCTCTACCGACTGAGCTAAACCACGTCCCAACAAATCTTACAGTTCTCTTTTAAAACTGAGTTATGGTCGCCCTACAGGGACATGCGCTTGTCTCTATTAGGTGGAAATTGTTGTGATGGTGCAGAATCCACTCTCTCCTTCTTCCTGCTCCAGCTGACACTACTCTGATTATTGTCTTCAGGTCCCTGTCCTGTGTGCATATTCCCACAGAGCTCAACCTGAGGTTTGTTTACAGCTGTCTCCATAGACCTGTGGTTGCAGTCCCGATAATAGCCTCAATTTCACTCAGCCTTTCGGGACCTGTCTCACCTCCATCGCCTTGTCCCCCTAGACTTGAGTCTTCCATGGGAGAGAGTGGGTTATCCTCCCTCTGTCAGTGAGGAGAACAGGGATTTGGTGGGTGTGAGAAGTCTAAGTGGCACTCACAGCAGGTAGTCCAAGCTGGGACAGAGAGCTAGGGCTAAAAATGGGCTGTTGTTTAGACTGAATCTCTTGGGACAACCTATGTCTGGGTAAGTCGAGGGCTCCCATGGGATACGCGCTATTCAGGACTATTTCTTGAAGTGGAAGGTTTGTATTCTGCTCTGTAGTTTGGTCTTTTATTTGTTTCACTGGCAGCAGCAGAACCATCTCACTGTCCTCGGACCCCTCACCACTTCAGTTGCAGAACCATCTCACTGTTCCCTATCACCACCTCAACAGAAGAGCTATTTCACTCTCTAGCATCAACACCCCAGCGGCAGAACCATCTCACTGTCCTCGGACCCCTCACCACTTCAGCTGCAGAACCATCTGACTGTTCCCTATCACCACCTCAACAGAAGAGCTATTTCACTCTCTAGCATCAACACCCCAGCGGCAGAACCACCTCACTCTCCTCTGTTCCATCACTATCTCAGCACTCAGCAGGAGAACCATCACAGCAACACAACCAACTTATTGTACTTTTTCCCATCACTACCACCAGAGCTATTTTACTAGCATCAACACCTCAGCAGCAGAACTATCTCAATCAACTCATAGGTGAAACCATCACTCATTCTCCTCCAGCACCACCTTGGCAACAGAACCAGCTCACTCTCCTCCATGACCACCTCATCATTGTCTCACTGTCCACTGTCACAACCTCAGTATTAGTTGTTATTCATAGAGTTTGCACTTACAGCTATATTTATTTTATAAATGTAATGAGCAATCCATTTCGTCATTCCTCCCTTGCTCCCTCGCTCCTCTTCCTTGCTTATCTCCTGTCTCCTCTCTGGCCTGGTTCAGTGGTGTGTCATTAGGCCTGACCTCAGTGGCAGCAGACACACACATGGATCCATCATGGCCGCCCCGTTGTCTATAGTCTGTGATGTTTTTCAGCATCTTGTCTCGTCTCCTCTTGTTTGTTTTTTCGGTGCGTGTGCTCCAGGTCCATAACCACCTCACACTCTGTCATTTCGTTTACCTCTCCCTACAGACAGCTCTGAGTAAAGTCTGTACTTACTTTCTGCACAGAATCTTGACAAAATACCATTGGAAGTGTAATGAAAGTGATATGGCAAATGATAATGTGGTGGTAGATGTTTGAGGTATAGGTGCATATGAAAATCAAAGTATATAATAATAATACATTTAAAGGATTGATATAGCACTCAGCTAGGGATGAAATTAATGGTCAGCTAATTTAGTAATCAAAATATGCACAATCCAGAAGTCCTCAGGTGGCATAGTTTTAGCTTTACCTGATGTAAATGTTGCCAAAATAATAATAGTAATAGTAATAATAATGCATTGGTTTTATATAGTGCTTTTCTCAACACTCAAAGGTGCTTTACAATTGCCTTTATTCATTCACTCCTCAGTCACAGACCGGTTGCAGGGTGAACGCTTACCCACTGCCACCCCGATTGCAAAATAATAATAGAATAATAATAATGATGATGAGGATAATAATAATAACAACAACAGCAATAATAATAATAATAATAATAATATAAATAATAATAATAATAATATATCAAATTATTATTCAATTGATACAAAAAAAGTTGGTCAACAGATTAACTGAGATAATAAAATAATTGTTCATTCCACAGTCATACACTAATAGTACTTTAGCCAGAGCTGCCCTGGGGCAAACTGACAGAGACATGGCTTCCATACCTTGCCCAGTCTTTCCACCACTACTAAACCCACTAAACACATTCATAGCCTGCATATGCACGGTCTTGCCCAAGGACACAACAGCAGTAAGAACCAGGTACCAACCTCCTGGTTTATGGGCAACCTCCACTGTCATTGTTTCCTTGCACCAGAGATTGTCAACTGGTGGGTTAGGACTCAAAAGTAGATCACTGTGGTGACTTAAATATATGTGCAAAACTACACGTGTGTTTTTTTTATGTCAGAATGCAGTACATGTTTATTTTTCTTGAATTATGTTAACACTTTGTTTTATGAAGAGAAAGCTCATAGTCTCATACAGCTGTCTGTCAGATGGAGCACCGCCTGGACCTTCTGTAGTGTCTGTAAGGGAAACAGTGCCATCTAGTGACAGGAAGTCAGCTCGAGAGAGTAACAGCCCTGAGGCACATCTATAAATCATAATCATATCCTCACAATGACTCTGATGCATATTGTAATTACATTTTATCAGTGGTGATCAATTAGTACATACAACAAAAGTATATACCTCTAAAAAACACAGAATACAATGTTTCACAAATCTCCTGAAAACTAGAAAATACTCTCTGTCTGATCAGATTAACACTTTTTGTGTGTTGTTTGTGTTGTTGTTTTTCAGGTATGAGGGGTTTAGCGGTGTAGTTCATAAACATTATTATACCATGTTCTATGATGTAAAGTAAGTAATCTGTCATAATAATCATTTTATTTTAGTACCTCCCCTGGCCTCTACGGCAACATCAGATCCGACTTTATGGGTTACCGTTTTGACCAATAGGAGTAAAGTTTTACTTTAGCCCCTCCCCTGTCCTTTACAGACCACTTTACGTATCATAGAACAGGATCAGACAGTCCATTTAAAGCATTTTGTTTATTTTTATTTTTATTGTTTTCTTATGTTGGGAAACTTACAGACTATTAGACATTAGACATGAGGTAGCACAAAATGAGATACAGTGGCTTTACTTGATTTCACTCATCTTTGTGGTTAACCAACATCATGACAATTAAGACAATAACGCAGTTCTCATTTAGCACAGCCTCTAACCCAGCCGCCTACACTAACATACCTCACTGTTCACATATGAGCACACATTGTAAGAATAGAAATGTACACTGTTGCCCATAAAGTTGGAATATGTTTTTTTACCTCTTCTCGTGAATGTGATTTATTCTTGTTAGTTAAGTGCATATCTTTTCAAAATGTTATTGATCAATCTCCTCAAAAACATATCACAGAGAACATGAGACCAAACTGAAACTGTCAAATGTGTATCAGACCAAACTCAATCAGGGATGTTAATTTGTGTCAATTCTTCCACCTTGGTCAGTTAAACAGAAAACTCATGTTCATGTATAAGAATGTCCAATATGACTCTCTCATATGTCACTAATATGGAGTATGGCCGCCCCTGACACGGATCAGTGCCTCAGGACGTCGTGGTATACTGTCCACAAGCTTCACTCTTCAGTCAGATCCTGGGCTACTTCCTGTAAACTCTGAGGAGCAGGTGAATAATAATAAGGAAGGAATAATGTGAATACTGATGAATGAATAGGAATAAAATGAGTATATGCATAAATATTCCAACCTAATGGGCAACAGTGTATGAGATAAGGCGTGTTGTAAAGTTAAGGTTTCTGGCTTTAGTGGAATGTCCTCACGAGCCCTGGTCTATTTGAGTCTATTTTGGGTTTTTTTTTACCACTTCCTCATGCTCATAAACAAACTTAATTAAAACCAGTGTGCTTTTGGAAACCAAAGTGTGAGGCGATTGCTTCAGCACTTTAAGGCTAAACCACACAGTAGATGATGCTGTAATGTTAATAAAGGTTACGTGTAATGATCAAATAAAGTCAAGATCATCCATCAGAGTCATTTCCTGTTGAGGTGTAAATGAATGGAGCCTGTAGTAGTCATTAGCTGCAACCATTTCAAAACAGTTTGGAAAAACTGAATAATGTAATGGTTCAGACGTGTCATAAAACTTGATTCACAATAGAATATAAACAATCTATGTACATGCCTTCACGCCTGCAGTCTGCAACAGGTGTTTCAACCAAATGGTGTGGCAGATGCTAGCAGTCAGTTTGAATGCTTTTACCGATTCATTAGCAACATGGCAGCTAAATATACTGGGCCCAAACAGTTAGGGATATCTGTGTTATTAAAATTCACTATAACCGTTTCATTGCTATCACTTGATCCCACTGAAATTATTTACATGATACGCAAATAACATCACTGTGGCATCAACAATTATTCATTTTACACATTTCACTGAGAATGAAATGTCCCTAACCCATTTTGGGAAGATATATGTGAAATTCATTTGTATTAAACTTGGTTTGCCCCCAGACCGGCTTCATCTGTCCCTCAGGATGTACGTTTTAACCCTAGTACATACAGGTGGTCATATGATCAAACACTGGCCAACGACAGCTAATATTCAGAGACTCACAGATCAGTCTGGTGAGTGTCTACAGCCACAGGCACTGAGGGATTTTTCTATAAGCTAGAAATATAATACATCTCAATCTTTTTTATTTCATCAAGGATTTTCGATAGGCACATCCACTGAGAAAGAGAGAGATTTTCTTAACGGCGCCAAATCATCTGAATAAAATAATGGAATAAATGATTGGACCCTGTGCTAACTTGAGTGTTCTGACACTGACCTTCTCAAGAGCTCTTAAAACACTTGGATTCAACTATATTTGTATTTATATAGATAGGCAAAGAGTTCCCAAAAAGACAGTATTAATAAATATTACATTAAGTATAAAATCTGAGTAGCTAAAAATTTTGTTCAGAATATTCTTGAGGCTTGTTGCGCACACGTTCTAGCTCTGATGAATAATGTGACTGACACTATTGTGAATCACAGCTAAGTCACACAGAGTGAATGAGAGAACATAAAGAAAATATACTCAATTACTGACAGCTATAGGAACAACAGCACAATCAAATGCATACATGAGTATTTACTCTTTAATATGTCAGATCTGAAACAATGATACCCACTGTTATTTTAAACACTGAGACCACATATTGGGATATAGAACTCTGCATGGGTCATACGTGTATACAGAATTACTTTAAAAGTCTGGGAGTTCAAATTCAATACATTTACACAATGACAACCTGCCTAATATCGGTCTGTTGGACTGGACCACATCTGCACGGTGGTTGCTGTTGCCTCTGTGTGTAGTTTGCATGTTTGTTCCTGTGTCTGAATGTCCTCCCAGTACCTTGGTTGCCCCTATGAACCCTAAACACGCACAAACACGCACAAAGAATCCTCTGGCTCTGCAGGTCACCCACTGTAAAGCAAATGACACTATACATGATCTATACCTACCGACTTAGCACTCCCTCCCAGTTCACAATCGTTCCTTTCTTGAGCCTGTGATAGATACTGACCGAGAATGCAGTTTTGGAGATGCTCCGATCCAGTCGCCTAGACATCACAATTTGGCCCCTGTTAAACTCACTCAAATGCACAAGAGGGACTTGCTGCAGGCTCCACCACCATGTACCTGCAGCGTCATGTACCTCCACCGTCATGTACCTCCACCACCATGTACCTCCAGCGTCATGTACCTCCACCACCATGTACCTCCACCGTCATGTACCTCCACCACCATGTACCTCCAGCGTCATGTACCTCCACCGTCATGTACCTCCAGCGGCATGTACCTCCACCGTCATGTACCTCCACCGTCATGTACCTCCACCGTCATGTACCTCCACCGTCATGTACCTCCACCGTCATGTACCTCCACCGTGTTGTTTTAAATTTTTATGGATACAAATAATAATAATAATAATACAAAATAACTTTATTTTTCAAAATCATCAAATCAAAAATATAGTCTTTATGGCAATAGTTAGCCAATTAAAAATAATATACATGATTTTTAGATATAGAATTCAAATATTTGTTTTAAAATATATATAATATAATTATGGTGGTGGAGCCTGCAGCCAGACCCCTTTTCCTGCTTCTAACACATCAATATTGAGGACACAATCTTCACTTGCTGCCTAATAAAGGATATCCCACCCTCTAATATGTGCCCTGATGAATAGAATCTGTGTTAACTTCATCATAATGTAAAAAAACTTCACAATGTTTCATTTGATTTTTTTGGTTTTGAAATGTAAGTCCATCCCAAACCTTAGACACACCTTTTGCTCAGGGGCACACTTTCTCTTCCCACACTGCTCGGCTCTGATCAAATCTCACACGCATGAATATATTAGCATCACAGAATCAGATTTCAATACAATTTTCCCAAAGCCTTTCTACAATTCCTCTGATCTCTGGCACAGTCCGACTGTATTCCCATCACGTTCCCGGGACCATGCTCTCATCCTGTGCAACCCCGGCCTGAGAGAGCAGAGGATCATTATTGTTGGGTTATGGGATACTTTAATAGCTCTTTGCCTCCACTTGATTAGGGATACGAGAGATAATAGTCCAAAATATTCCAAGGAGCGGTGGAGAGAGCACGAAGCATGGGAGTTCTGGGAACGTCAAGGAGCGTGAGTGAAGTGAGAAAATCTGGATGCTTGTGAGAGTTCACAAACAGAAATACGTCTTGTCCGGTATAACCCTTCTTTTTGCAAATGCTTAAAGAAGAATCTCTCCAGATGGATCTGTGAAGCACTCACCAGGTAAGGTTACAGCCTAGTTCAAGATCTGGTAGCTAGTTGTATTCTTCAAAAGACACTAGTCACCTAAGATTTTTACTGGCCATAATTGACATGTTATTTCATGTGTACTGTATGATTCAAAAAGTATGGTTTTACAGTACGGCTCCATATATTTCATTGAGAGCTATGAGGAAGCTAGTCTACACTTTTAAGGATAGTACTGCAAACTAGTACTGCAGTCAAATCTACAGGGAAATGTGGCTAGTGAGAGTGAAGGGGTTACTAGCCATAAGTAAAATCTGGATATTGGACACAATGATTGTAAAGAAGAGGCAGTATTTGGAGGTGATCACTATTTCATCCAATCAGGGCAACAACTGATATGATGTAGCCAAACAAGAAACCGCTACATGGCCCCTTGCAACAATACTGCCACATGATTGGTTGGAACTGCCTGTGGCTTGAAGGCGAACAAATCAGAGCAAGCAGTTCAAGATTACATTTAGTGAGTTTCCTAAACCTGACCCTGTTCTATGATGTAAAGTAGGTAATCTGTCCCACACAGATACTTCACCTCAGAGAAGTGTCTGTGTGGGACCGACTCAGGTTTAATTGTGATAATGATATCTCCTGCTCTCAGTAACTCAGCCTAGACCTCAAAATCCTTCGTTTCTTTGATTCACTTTGATTTGTGAACCTGGCCCACAACCAGCTTCTATTCAAAGACTTAATGTTGTCAAGTTACATTCACTGTCAGAGAAGTCAGACAGATCAAAACAAGATATAAAGTTAACAGAAGCCTGAAGATAATTTCTCTATACATTTCAAACCTTCCTGTGATTGACATAACCTGAAAAACATCACTAAGCTCTTGTCTGTGTTTGATGTACTGATAAATAGTTAAGTCGCAGGGCTGACGCAAAGACATGTGTCCACTTGAATTTAGAATCACAAATTCTTTTACACACGTCTTTGGGCAATGGTGGGGTCAACACAACTTTATCCTTCCTTCCAGGAATGTGTGTCCAGCAGTCCAAACCAAACAGACTTCCCACTCCCTAGACACTTCTTTTTCTTTCCCCAAAAGAATGTTCCTTGGGCCTATATATTTATATAACACAGAAAAGTCAGGGAACCCGCAGAACAGTTCAAAATCTATCATTATTCATTCATGCATCCTCTTGCGCTGAAAAGTATTTTGTTGTGCGGCAAATTCACCCCATCGAAATGCTAGTACTGTCCAGATGTTTTTACTGTATATTTTAAATCAATTGTGTCCTTTTGTGTCTGGTCAGGTAAGGTCCCCGGACTGTTGCCATGGTAGGAAAGTTAGCATGGTCGCTAATCAAACACTTATCTTGTAGGCACTCTCTACAGACCTTAAACTCTCGAATCAGCTTTTGGGCACTGTAAAAGCATAGATGCCCCAGAATGTCATAATCATGTCTTTAGACGTTGGCTAGTTATTTTGTCATGGGGGCTGCTTTGGGCATGAGGCGGGAAGTTAATGATCGGGTTGATACCATTCACTGTTAAATTGATTCACTGTGGGACTTTCAGATTGACCAATTCACTGGCTGGTTTATAACAACATTCCCAACTTCAGCCCAGTAAACTGTAGGCGTTGCAGAGTTTTCCTTGCAGTTGCTGGTTGGTTACCGTTCCACAGTAAAACCTTGGCCAGGCCTGTTGGATCATCCGAGGGGCCCCGCGCTGCACAGACGCCAGTCCCACCACAGGCAGCCTCACTGGGCCCCTGTGGTCAGGCTCCGGGGCCTGAGCCAACTCCTCTCCCAGCCCTGTCCCACTCGTCTTATTTTACTGCCTGTTTTAACAGTTCTCTGTGACTACTCTGGTAACATGCAACCTCTGTCTCCTCCAGCGTATTGACAGTTAAAGAGACTGTGGGAATCCCGTGGCAGAGAAGAGAGAGGAGCAGAGTATAAGCATTGGCTGGAATAATCTATATGAGCTGAATCTTTAATTGTATTTAGGTACTCGAACTTTGACTTTTTTAATTCTTTTGATATTGTGCACGTTGTGTCTGTACGATGGTTTAACAGGTGGAATAGTTCTGGTTAGTCTCACACCGCCTCCACACAGCCTCTAGGGTCAGAGGGCAAAGGGCAGAGGGCAAAGGGCAGAGGGCAGGTAGACCTCAGGGTGCCCGGGGGGTGTGGTCACTGATGCTAATGGGCTTGTTCTACACAATGTAATAATCACTAATGGACTGTTCTCGTATGTCAGCAAGCTGTCATTAGATGAACGCAGGCACAGCTTTTTTGACGTATTAAAACAAGTATTTTTATAAAACACCTGAATGTAATTGTTTAGAAATACTATACCACCATAGGACCTCACCACACTGGCCCTTTACTCTGTATATGATAGAATGGTGTGATTGAAGGTTTTTTTTACCACTATATGGATTGGCTGTTTTACAAGGCCAGATATATTAGCATCAAAAATATTAAAAATGGATTATCTTTATTGATCTCTGTAAGTCCTCATGGCTTTCTGAGAATCATCTATAAAATTCATCCAGACAAGGTGGGTGAATGACAGTACATTCTGATTCTGACATTCATTCATGACGGGACATTTGGATTCATGTACACGGTGGACCCCTCCTGTGCTCCCTGTATGTACCTGTCCAGACAGGTGTATGTGTGTTTGACTGTTCTCTGCTCCTGTCTGTCCTGAACCTGGCTCCCTGTTCCAGACGAGACAGTGTAATGAATCCTCTGGTCGCTCCTGTGTTTACGAGAGTCAGAGATGTGGAACAACAATCACTGCAATGACATCACCATGTTTTTTTTATAGCCACATACCTATTCTCTTCTGTTTTTGCGATGTCATTCATGGTGGTTGGGTGGTGGTAATCTACCTCTGTATCCACAGGTGCCCTGGGGTAGACTGACATACTTGTGGCAGCCATACCACCCCAATAATGTACCTAACATCGCAAGTTGAAATGTTAAAATAATAATAATTGATACTTTTTCAAGGTAATGAGTCCATTATTTCATCCATTCACATATTGGTAGAGGCATTCATGTGGCAGCCACACCATGAATAGTCGCATTTTTTGTCAGTCCGTCCCAGGGCAGCTGTGGCTACAGAGGTAGTTTACCACCCATTGCGGAGTGAAAAAAATATGGACTTTAGCGCTTTTGATAAAAAAGAAATAGTATCTGTAAAATGGTCAAATCATAATGCAATTACTGAAGCCTATCCCAGCAACTATAGGCCTTAGGCGGGGTACATCCTGGGCAAAGGCCATGGACATTCTGATACACTATGGGGGGAAATTCAAATACATCTTTCATAACACATGTATGTCTCATTACTGTGTGAGGAAGCTGGAGAGCACCTAAAGTAACAGTGAGGGCATGCAGACTCCACCCAGTGAAAGAGAGTCAGTAAGTCATGGTCATTTACTAATATTCTACAGGTGACCAGTATTTGTTTTGGGATATGAGTCAAGAAGCTGGGGGCATTTGTGAATAGCCAGAGAGCAGAGAGGTGAAGTGTAGAGGAACAGTGGCAATGAGGCAGCAGCAGTGGTGTTGTGGTGTGGGGGTGTACCAGGAGGGCGGGGGCTCACCTCTGCTCTGACCTGTCTCTTTGAACTGATTGTGGCAAACTGGGGACTTTCACAGCAGCACAATGGAGCAGCACATACGGGCCCGCATACCTTTGGACCTGTGTCACAGCCCTATGTCGCAAGAATGTCCGCATGCATACACTCACTTAATGACTACCTGTCCTCCGCGGCTCGGGGAGGGGGTCCGGGGGCTGGATTGTTGAGGTCCGTGTAGGTCAGAAGAGTGCCAAGGCCTGGGTTTGATTGACAGGACTGGCTCTCGGAGGACACCTGAACACTTGGATTTCAGAGTCGAGCACAAAGGAGATGGAGTGACTTCACAGACACAGGCAGACAGAGCTGGAGCCAGGCAGACGGCGCGCTGAAATGGGACTCTTAAAATTGACTTTCTATTGAAAAATATGGGACACAAGTAATGTTCTATGTGCATTGTAAGGTTTAGAGTTTTGATGATAAAGTCCAATATTCGTTCACACCAAAGTCATTCGTCGGTGGTGGTAGACTGATGTACACGTGACAGCCTTACCACGCCAACAGCCTCTAATATTTTAAAGAACATCACAACGTTTTGGAGTTTTGATAATTATGGCTTCACTTTATATAGATATTTTTCCAATTTCAAAGTCCATTATGCGTTCACCCCAAACTCATTCATCGGTGGTGGTAAACCTCTGTAACCACAAGTGACCTGGGGCAGACTGATGTACACGTGGCAGTCACACCAAAATATCATCACCAAACACACCACTACAATGACACATTCAAAGGACTCATCAACATTATTAACTGGTTCGAGCACTGATTTGTGAGTTTTGATTTTGTGATTGGAACAGTTCGTGTGTGGTGAGTGTGTCAGTGGGACAATGCATACAAACGGAATCGTACCATACTATGTAAATTTAATAGAACCATACCTTTCAAATGGAGAGTATAATTCGATCTGTTGTAGGCTGATGCCTGGTGTGTGTGTTTGTTGTGTGTGTGTTTGGTGTGTGTGTGTTTGGTGTGTGCATGTGTTTGTTGTGTGTGTGAGTTTGGTGTGTGTGTGAATGGAGTGTGTGTGATTGGTGTGTGCGTGATTGGTGTGTGTGTGTTTGGTGTGTGTGTGTGGTGTGTGTGTGTTTGGTGTGTGTTTGGTGTGTGTGATTGGTGTGTGTGTTTTTGGTGTGTGTGTTTGGTGTGTGTGTTTGGTGTGTGTTTGGTGTGTGTGTTTGGTGTGCGTGTAGTGTGTGTGTTGGTGTGTGTGTTTGGTGTGTGTTTGGTGAGTGTTTGGTGTGTGCGTGTAGTGTGTGTGTTTGGTGTGCGTGTAGTGTGTGTGTTTGGTGTGCGTGTAGTGTGTGTGTTTGGTGTGTGTGATTAGTGTGTGTTTTATTGTGATGATTTTGTTTATTTTTATCCTCTGTGGGCTGTAATTGAGGTTTGTGTAAACTTTTGACTGGTTTGTTTTATGTGCTACCCTTTTTCCTTTTGCCCCCTCCCACATCAGTGGACCTGTGGGGGGTTCTGTCAGCGAGGAGCCACACATGATGCTGACTGCTATGGTGTGTTTAAAGCTGCCCTGGTTTTGTAATAACAGGCCTGGGACCACAGCTACTGGGTGGAGTCCTGTCAGAAGCAGCCGAGGTTCTGCTCATAGGACGGCACAGCTTAGAGGAATTTCTACAAAAAGAGGGCAATATTTTTGGAGACAGTTCTCTGCTGGGACAAGTGGAGGGAGAGAACCCACAGTTACACAGAGAAGACATGCAGACTACAATCAGAGTGACTGTAATTCTATCAAATCGACTGAGGGTTTAGATTGTGCCCAAATTGCCCTAGCTCCTCCCCCTCACCTCTGCGACATGCCTCTGAAGTCACGCCTCTTTATTGACCTTTTATAGGCGTCAAAGTTGAGAGATGGATGTAATAGTAACTAAAATTAAGTTGATATCATGTCAAATAGCCGCGCTAACGCTAGCCGGGATGCTACATTGATAAAGCTACATTTCCTGCTAATACAAATCGTTGTTCTGAGTTCAGACTGTCTTACCTCTACAACTTTGTAAAGCAGGTCCTAGATAATCTCTAGTGTGCTCCTTTTACCGGTGTAGATTCACTAAAGCAGCCAGCAGCTGTGTGTTGTGGAGTTTGATTGACAGCTCAGTCAACCAATAGCGTTGAGTTTTCCGGGACGCTATTGGCCAACACAACTCTGCATTCAGCTAAAAATGCATAGTGGTCTATAGGATGGGGGCGGGAATTAGACAAAATAAAAAACTATGACAGAGTATCCACTTTAAATCATAGAACAGGACCAGCGTTTCATTTTTATTCATTAAGAAAAAAAAATCATGCATATGTTCTGGGCTTAGAAAGACTCCATATTTCTGCTTTAACCAAACACATAATGAAACTGCTATGCTAACTAAAAAGCCTAAAAGGATTAACAACATCTTTAAAATGGTAAAGCGCACCATCTCAGAGTATAAAGCCACTGTCCTTTATCCACCATGCCCATGAAGAGCTGAGTGCGTTGGGTGATGGTCGGAGAGGCTGTGTGGTATGGCTGCTATGTCTTTGTCAGTCTGCCTCAAAGCAGCTGTGGTAAGAGAGGTAGTTTACCCACAAGTACGTGATTGTGACTTACTTGCTTTGGGTAAAAGCACTATACATAGCCAGCATTAGCAGTATCACCACTTCCTGACCACACAGGGCTTTCTCCTCCATCATTCTGACTCTTCAAAGTGCTCAGGGCAGTTCTGATCCAGACAGATGTATACAGTCCAGGAGCATGTTTACCTGTCTCCTGGTGCCCCTCTGGGTCCCTCCCCTCACAGACACACTGCTGTTCCACGTGTTTGTTGATGGAACCATGCTTGTAGATATCTGACAAACTGAAGAGCATACCTGAGCGGGACAGAGATCGACATCCGAGACCCCTGTCCTGACCTGGGTTTGATCACTGACCTGTCACCGTCTGCTCTCCCCTCCATAGACACACACGTACACAGTGAATATAGGGGAGCTATGAAAGAAGCTCTTTGACTGGATGACCGTTTGATCACTAAAGCAGAGGATTTTAGATACACACTCATTATGGCCTTATAGCCGGCAAACATTCAATTGACCAGAGTCTATGTTAGTTTGAGATTTTTCAGGACATACAAGCTTTGATATATTGAATTAAACAGGTCAAACATGCTGTGCCCTATTGACGTTGAACCTGGTATATATTATAGACACAATTTCTCTGGATGTCCTCCTTGTGTTACTGTATTTTCGTCCAAAAGTATGCATGTGTTAGAGAAATTGGTAAATAAATGTCTCAGTGAAAGAATGTGAGCGTGAGTGGTTGTGTGTGTGTCTAAGAGTTCAAGCAATTGTCCAAAGTGTGCTCGCCTATGGCCCATAGTTGCTGGTGTCAATGTAATCCATGACCCTTGATAGAGAGAGCTTACTGAATCCACCTTTGCAAGTCATTTTTGTGAATAGTAAAAAAAAAAGAAAAATCCATCACCTTGACTCATTTTTCAAAATACTCAATGAATGGCCATAATCTTTTTGTCGTATTGATGTAAAATCTGCTGCTGAAAAATATTTCTGTCCATTTTATGTCACTTTGACCCATAGCAAGATTATTATTATTTTTGTTCCATATCTATAGCTGGCTCTCCTCTGGCTCTGAAGCTGTTCTTTCACACTCCGCACTACAGTATAGACTCAGTAAGTGCAGTTGGTTCACTTTGAGGCAGTCTGACAGATCCTTTCATCATGAGGCCTTCACACATATGGACAAACCCTCGCAAATTTACCAAGAGCTACGGAAGTGTGGGTTGCTTTTAGTATGCATTATTTTCTACCGCTATCGAGCATCATCGATTCTGTATAATCTAATTTACAAACAAAAACACACAATGCTCCAACAGTGATGAAGCCTTGGTACCCTTCTCTTGACCCGTGGATATCCTTGGTTGGTTTAGGGATGGTTTGCCCAAAAAGCAGAAAATGATGATATAGCCCCCCAAAAAACTATTGCAACTGCAACTATGGGCCTTAGGCGGGAAGCACCCTGGACCTGGACTGGTTCGTCACACTGCCAGATACAACCATTCACGCTCACATTTATAAATACCTGTGTATATGTTGAATTGATCATTTTTAAGCCAATTTGTTTTCTATATATTTCAATAAGCTGCACACCATTCATTGAGAAATCCATCAATGTTTGTATTATAACCCGGGATAAATAAAGCAGTTTTATTTCTTATTATATTTTAAGGGAGAATTCTGTTATTGTCATTATTCGCTGACCTTGAGCTGGGTCACTGCTTGGGGTGATGGTTGACCATTATTATTGAAAATGAGCCAATGTCTATCCAAAGTGAAATCGTCGTATCAGCAGTACGTGTGTGTTCAGTGTTATGGATGTTGACTGAAAGGCGTGGGGCTGGGGGACATTGTGCAGTGTTGTGATTGTCAGCCCATCTTCTTG
Organism: Philypnodon macrostomus; assembly: GCA_036025475.1. NCBI lineage: Eukaryota > Metazoa > Chordata > Actinopteri > Gobiiformes > Eleotridae > Philypnodon > Philypnodon macrostomus. Next base: position 2,654 of record JAVQKC010105197.1, on the reverse strand, counting down.
AACAATGGACATGTTTACTCTCTCCATCTACAGCATCATTAGGATACAAGGCCGTACACACAATGTTAGGAACAGAGTCCAAATAGAGTCTTTTAGGGCAACTGAAGATGTCTAATCTATAATTCCTCAGGGCTATCTCAAAGCGCTATTGTTAATTCACTCCACAGTCACACACTGGTGGTGGTGACAGACGTGGCAGCCATTTTGTGCCAATGGCCCCACCAGACACCAATCACACAACCTCCTTCATACATAGGCAATGTGGGTGAAGTGTCTTGCCCAAGGACATAACAACAGTGGAAATAGTTTCAAGCGACCAACCCTCTGGGCCCCCCCTCAGTCCCATTAATATTTATTTTAACTAAAGATGAAGATGACATTTTGACCCCAACTCTCGTCTTTATAAGCTGTTTGATTTATTCCTGGTTTTGTTTAGAGTGGTTTAGCCATGTTTTAGTCGTGCTTAAGAGCTTAGTCATTTTTGTATTTGTATTGGTGTATTAGACCTCAAGACCTGGTTTAGGTTCTGATAAAGTCCAGGTTTAGACCTGGTTTAGTTTGGAACTGTTTAGACTTGGTTTAGATCTGCTTAAGGCCTAGGTCTTGATTTATAGTTCTAATAGACTTAGTTTATTTGTATTCTTTTTCTGATTTAGTCTAGACTTGGTTTAGACTTGGTTTACCTTAAGACCTATTGTCCTGGTTTATTTTTGATCTAGTTTTGGTTTTGACCTGGTTTCTCCCTTATTTAGTCATGTTAATTTTTGATATATTCAAGATTGAAAAACGATACATCCCAGGTTTAGACTAGACTGTAGACCTGCAGCCCTAGTTTAGTCCTGGTCTACTCATAAACACATTGATTTGCAGAAATATTGCACCCTCTGTCTGGATACTTTTCCTTAGTAGGACCCAAGCCAATCTTCTTATAGCTCTGGCACGGTTAGCCAACATGTCATCAACTGGGGTATTTCCATAAAAAAAGTCATAAAGAACAGGCTGATGGACTCAAACCACAGACACAGCTATGATCCCTGCCTCAACCTTTCACAAAACTGTCAAACTTTAGCCCAAAAATCACCCCCAAATGGCCCGATGTCTTCCCGTAAAGCCACAATCCATCATTCATAAGAGGAGCAGGACAACAACAGCAAACAGAGCAGCGTTCGGGAGCCGAGCCGTCGCCGTGGAAACAGATTGCCGGCTAATTGCGAGGTGCTGCCCCTTTTCGTGCGCGTGTAGCTACGGTTACCAACGGCAACGGTGACAATACGGGAGGGCCTGAGAGGAGGTCAAAGGCAGAGGCAAACAAACGCTCGCTCCACTTCAAGGCGTTTGGAACATGTACAGTGGTGATAGTCGCTAAAGCTGGTCTACTTGACTTTGTAATTGGACTGGAGAAAATATTACGCTGAATTATATGTATATGTATATGTCTAAGAATGACTCTCTCTGCTCGCTCTCCTTCAATATGTCCGCTCTCTATTGTCCTAATCATACGCAAAAACCTACAAAATTCAATCAGCATCACATATTAATTAAATCAAGTATTTGCACAGTAAAAAGAATAGCAGACTGAGAATCGAATCTGTTCCCTTTTAAGCTCCACCTCTACGACTCCATTAAGATGATTCACACAATGGTAAAGACATCTTGATGGCTCTAAATATGTGGTTAGTTGCACTCTGTTGCTATGCACTCTGTTGTGAATATGTTCTTATCAGCAGTGTAGTAGAAGTATTATTTATTTTGAGTCAAATAGGAAATAAATATATATATTGTACAATTCTGTGTACATTCAGTGTGAATGGAACTGGAACCAATTCTAGCTACTATAGACCGTCTAAAATGTTTGTCATATGGAATGTTCAAAATTCCTGAATGGAGGCAACTGGAGCAAAAGTGAGGGATAGAATAATTCTGAGCATACAATAAAACAACTAAAAAAAACTATTGTGGTCATCAGCATTTCTCTAAGGACTCCAGTAAAAAGTCTAACTGTGACTAATGTGTACATGAAATAAACATACAATGTGAAGTACATTCACTAATGTTTCTTAACCAGGCTCTGACATCACCTACATGTAGCAGAGTGGTTGGCATTTGTCAAAACCATCTTCATTTGTAATATTTTGTGGCTAATTCTAATTTTGTATTACGGTCCTGCCTCCAGTTGACAACATTCTGGAATTTAGAACTTTCTGTTTACAGACTTTGAAAGGGTCTATATGGTGAACCCCATTCCATCTGACAGTAATCAACAACATTGATATTACAGCTCAGACATGTCCAACGTGCGGCACAGGGTCTAGACAAGACAAGATTTAATTCGGCCCTCAGCTTTAAAAAAAATTATAAAATGCACTACTTTTGAGTTTTCAATGTCAGACACAGTTTGACTTGGTCTTGGTCTCGAACATGATTTTACTCGGTCTTGGTCTCGAACATGATTTTACTCGGTCTTGGTCTCGAACGTGATTTTACTCGGTCTTGGTCTCAAACATGATTTTACTCGGTCTTGGTCTCGAATGGGATTTTACTCGTTCTTGGTCTCGAACATGATTTTACTCGGTCTTGGTCTCGAACATGATTTTACTCGGTCTTGGTCTCGAACATGATTTTACTCGGTCTTGGTCTCGAACATGATTTTACTC
>JAVQKC010105196.1:0-14577 GCA_036025475.1 Philypnodon macrostomus | reverse complement strand
CCCGTTATTAATTAATTACTTAATTAATATTCATCGAAGAAGTACCCAAATCGATACAGTTTGGCGTCTTTATGGTATGTACCTGTGTGCAAATGTTGAAACTGATCCGGCAATTAGTTCACAGCTAAGATCTGTGGACGCTGATGCGGATGAACACCGACGTGATTCCATAATATCGTCGTTTCGCCGATATAATAAATATATGCTTCTGACAGTGAAATGAAATCCAGGTGAAGTCCAGGTGGTGAAAACTAGTCAGGTTTTACCTGATGCTTTACCTGATGCAGCCGATGATGTATAATATACCTGCATGGTCATCGTCATAGATGGTCACTGTTGCCGAGTGGTTGTTGCCCAGGACGGCTTTGGGTGTGGCACTAGGGTCCAGGGGGGCGGTGCCTATCTCAGGATAACCAACCACGCGAGGGTTACTCAGATGAACGTAGAAGTACTCGTCTTCCTCAAAGATGTCATCGTCAATTACTCCAACTGTGATCTCTGTCAACAAAAAATACAAGAAATGTAGTTCTCTGCAACAGGTCCTTAAGTAGTGGACTTCTGCTAGAAGAACTATACCCTTATTGACATGCTGTGTGAAAATATGTCAGGATATAATATATAATATATGTTTTTACCTTTGAGATTCTCCCCTGGCTTGAACAGCAGCGTCCCCTCAGCAAACTCGTAGTCCGAACCGGCGTTGGCTGTTCCATCCTCAGTCCGGTAGTCCACCTGGGGGAGATAAAACAAAAAATATAAGGATATGGATAGACTACAAAGAGGATTACAGTGTGTTTTCAGGCAGAAGTGGAGAGACAGAAAGAAACAGCTTCATTAAAGTGGGCCCTGTGGTCAGACACTTGATCACGATGAAGACTTTGAAGATGGTAAACTCTCCTTGGATTGTACTTCACTGTTCAGTCCATCTCCTCTGGCTCTGTTGTTTTATCGCTGCACTTAGATGTACTGTGGTAATGAAGATGTAGTTAGTTAAAAAACTAATGTACAAAGGGAGCATGGAAAATAGGGCAACAAGCAGTGTGTCCGTGCAAAAGAAACTGTGTGAAGAAAAATAAGTAATTTAGAACGTCAAAAGTACTATTATCAAGAAAATAGTCTCCAAACTAGATATAGATATTACTCCACCATAGGCCTTTTTTTAAGCCTGTCAGTTTGAACTCAAAAAGCCGTAGACAAAATTTCATGAAGCATGTAATGTACCAAGAAGAGGTTTTTCCCATTTTAGGTGATTGAATATGAGACTGATAATGACTGCCTATCTTGACAATAAAATCATGTATGTGGCTGTTTCTGTACATGTTTAGCAACATACTTCATATTTTGGTATCACCATGTTGCCACAAGTATTGCTAAGGGGTCTTGCTGCAGTTGGCAAACCTAAAACCTGCCCACTTACAGCAGGCTTCAGACAGCAAACTCAGGCTTCTGCAAGATTTAAATCAGTTGATATAACATTCAGTTGCGCATGTTCAGTTCTGGGCTCTATATATTTAACATTGTGCAATAGGAGACTGGTCCTCACAGATTAGACTGTATGCCTGTGTCATTAGGTGTTCAAGACTGTACCAACATGGCCGTACGCAGCATAGAGGTCCATAGTATGTGTTATATGTTTATTAATAAACAAACCAACAAGGCCGCACCAGAACTAAATAATACACAAAACTGTGTCTAAACCAAATCTAAACCAAAATCAGGTCTAAACCAGGACTAAACTGGGTCTGAACCAGACTAAACAAGGTCTGATGAACCAAGTCTAAACCAGAATTAAACCAGGTTTGAACCAGAACTTAACCTGCTCTGATTCAGTACTAAACCAGAACTAAACAACTCAACCTCTTGAACTTCAGTATGCTATTTCATCAATTCTGTTTATACCTCTCTGTAGAACTATTGTTGACTCCACTAAAACATATGCACTGCCTATACAGCCCTCTTCTGTTGTGTGCTCTCCGCTTCAAGTACCTCTTACTTCCTCAAAATGGCTCTTTCATCTGGATATGTGTGCTCATCTCCTTTAGTCTCAGATTGATTTAAATGTTTATCATCCTCTTCACTGGTACTCCACAGCCCTGTATTCACAAGCGCGAGGTGTTTTGATGTGATAAAACCAGATGCACGGATGATCCTACTCAGAGGATGAGTGGGCATATGTACTGTGTTCTTCTTCTACACTTTTTATGAGAAGAGTATAAATAGAGGCGCGTCAAGAGAGAGAGCGGCTGACGGCATCACCAGCTCAGACTGACGTACGGGGATAAGCTATTGTTTCAGAAATATGGAAATGATTGACGAAACTTTTGTTGTACGTCTTTGGGTCTTGGGATCTGGTTGCAATGTCCAGGGAAGACTGAACAATGACGTAAATGCAGTTGCACATGGCTGCCACAATGAGGGTATTCGATGAGACAAGCTGACTAAAACGTATTTGGTAAGTCTGGCTTATTTTGTCCTATTCATGAACAAGAGTTATCATGAGTCACACTGTTAACGTCCCTGGCAATTTATATTGGAACACGTCATCCAAAGCATGTTATAGTACATACATTTTGGACACATCATTTTCCATTGTATATCTTTTTGGAGCTGCTAATTTACCACAGATCAGTAAGTCAAGGTAGCATAATAAACCACTTTGTGATAGACATCATTTCTACAGTTCTATCTTGAGATATAATTTAAATTCAGTTTTCATAATGTCTTTGTCATAGTTAGAGCCTGCATCATATCATATAGCCAAAGACCGCACCTTGACAGTGACTCCGGGGTCCCCTCCGTTGCGAGCCACGGTGAGTTTGAGTGATCCACAGTTCTCGAAGCACTGGTACAGCGCTGGTTCAAACTCCAGCCTGATGGTGTGGGGGTCTTCATCTTGGGCCTGGGTCTCCTGGCTGCTTACCACCTGCTCCACAAACACACACAAGTCAAGAAAAAACTATATTATCTCTAGATGTAGCTAATAATGCTAATGCTAACAAATGTTATGCTAACAATAAAAGCTATAGATTCATGCAAGTAACATGATGAAATGAGATGAAAACACAGTCCTTATAAAACCACATAAATGCCCCATGAGTTTACAGTACAAAAGCCTTTCCCTTAAAGATTTTACAACATGAGCATTCAAAAAGACAACAGCCCACTTGGAATTCAAAAAGCAGGAGGAGAGACTGGGGTAAGTCGAGCCACCCCTTGTTCCCAGTAAACGGTAAAAAACATTGATCATGTGACCAAATATTAATTTCATGAAGTCTGTGAAGTTTAGAACCACGTGCGTAAAGTGCTTAGACATTTATAAAAACTCTCTCTCTCTCTCTCTCTCTCTCTCTCGCTCTCTCTCGCTCTCTCTCTCGCTCTCTCTCGCTCTCTCTCTCTCTTGCTCTCTCGCTCTCGCTCTCTCTCTCTCTCTCTCTCTCTCTCGCTCTCTCTCATAGATCATTTTTAAAAAGTATACATCAATTGTAGTATATATGAGCTACAACACGAGGCCTATAACCTAGCATAAAAGTGTACCATTTTAGCTATAGGGATTATTAAAGTAAAAATGGTAGCGTTGGGGTAAGTGGAGCCATTTGAGAGCGATATGGCCCAACTGCTCCTAACTTACCCCATACATGGGGCATGGAGCATAACAGACCACTTTTTTTTATACTCATTCTGTTTGTTTGAACGGGTGCACAACATTCTGAAATATATGGATATATTAGTTATCCAAAAAACTATGATTGTCTTGATGTCATGATCCTAAATGTGAAAAAACGTACCCCAGTCTCCCCTACTGAAATCATCAAATGTGAAACAGCAGTACCTTGCGAGCCTGGTCCGCAGCGTGTTTCTTCAGGATGTTGCCCGCTCCGATCATCATCCTGGTGGCCTGAATCCTGTAGAAGGCCCTGCTCTTCTGCTGCTGCATCAGGACCTGATCAACAACATCAATACAATTATTCATCAAAATATAATGCAATCCAACAACTCACTCGTTAATGACTATGGTAAAGAGTCATTTCAACACACTGTTAATGTTGGTCTGTAAAATGTTAAGCTCATTTATTTTCAGTCTTATTAGTTAAATCGGCAGAACATTATGACCACTGACAGGTGAAGTGAATACCACACCGTGGCACCTCTTATCGGGATATAGTAGCTATATTAAGTGAACAGCTTGTCCTCAAAGTTGATGTGTTAGAGGCAAGAAAATGGGATTTGAAAGAGTTTGACAAGGGCCAAATTGTGATGGCTAGATGAATGGGTCAGAGCATCTCCAAAACTACAGCTCGTGGGCAGTTCGATGATGGTCAGTCTGTATTAAAAGTGGACAAAGGAAGGAAGGTGACATGTGGGTAGTGAAGGCTGGCTTGTGTGGAGGTACTGTAACGTTAACTGCTGATGCTTCTGCTAGAAATGTACTTATTGTGACAAACTGTGGAAAAAATCCAGACTCTAGACATCAAGATTTCTATTATTTTTCAGACATCAGAAATAGGCCTATTAATAGTTGAATATGGGATTGCATATTAGGCAGTGACCATAATGCTATGCCTGATCCACTAAAATAATCCTATTATCTCAACGTCATAAATCTCATTCTATCACTTCCATTTATATTTCATTCACATATTGTCCAGTACTTTCCCTAAGCTCAGCAGAACTCACCATCTGCTCGTCTTTTCTTCCAAACTATAGTCCATAATAATTACAGTGAAAAGCATTTTTATGAACCCAACCATCCACTAAATTGAAAGGAAGTCAATTGGCCGCAGCAGCTTTGGGGATGATTATATTCAACTCAATTTATTTAAACATAGGAAGGAAGCCACAGTGATCTGGACTTTTCACACACTGTCACCGTATCCTATAGCGCTCGGAGTTATTGGACTAAATAACTTCCACCTTAAACTTATGGGGCCCAGTAAAAGTCCCATTCCCCCGAGCAGTGTGTAAAAAGTAATTGGAATTTTTATTTGTCCACTTACTGACCACGATAAAGAAATGCAACCTTTAACCAAAGATGTCATTTTGATACCGGTAACTACTAGAATGCAAAGCAGAGGCAAATACAATGGATGGTTAAGAGAAAGGAGTGCAGCCATCCCAGACACATATGATTAAATACTGATAAGTCACAGTATTGTATCAGTCAGTGAGTTTACATGCAGACTAAACTCAGCCTATGCTCAAATACGCCTCAAAGCAAGGTCTTACTTTGCTTGAGTTAAGCTTTCACAAAGTTTAAAACAGGAGAGACCAAAACAACTGAATGCTCAAAAGGTAAGTACAAACACATTGTATATCTCATTTAATATTAATTTGCACATGTGTGATGTCAGTGTTTAAGGAACAAGAGCTGGTCTCCTGGACCTATATGGAAAGCCTCATACTTACACAACCTGTACTTTACCGCCATAGTAAATGTGTGTAGTGTATATCTTTGCTGGTTTATAAAGGAGTGAATCCCTGAACATTGAAGTGTTTGCTGAAGTTAAAGAGCTCCCAGACTTAATCACAGTAATCATTAACCAAAACCAGATATATTCCATAATGAACAACACTATCCAGATATATTGTGCTTCAATCAATTATAAGACATTTACATGCAGTTTACAATGAATTTGACTAAAGCAATTGCAATTTGATAGTATCTGCATGTAAGCATACTGAGTTGGTATAACTGATGTCTTAAAAGATGCAGCTCCTTTCTGTCCACTAGGGGTCCAACCCGATTAACCGGCATGTCGATTAATCTCAGTACAAGCCAACTAGTAGTTTGTAGTGTAATACAGGGCACACCTGTACTACCTGCACCATGAACTTACCGGGCTAAAAATCACCTGTGCAGCATAGGATGGCATTTTCACATCATTAATTCACCATTCACCATCCTGGCTGGGACACTAATCTCATCACAACAGTGTCTATGTAAACAAAGGCTAATGCGATATGAGAAGGAGTGCAGCTGCCTTAGACAACTCCATTACCCCTCTATGATGTGTTTATTCAGAGAAGAATTTAGTGCTAAACGATGGGGTTCATTTGAAATTATTCAAGCAATGAAGCAATGACATGCAATAAACATGCAAAACAAAACAGTTTCAAAGGCTGTTGAATGCTCTGTGTTCCCTGGGTGGCATTGTGTGTGCTCTGAGTGTTGAGTGACAACAAGACAAAAGTTGCAACAAGAGACAGTATTTATTTGTTCTACCGACTGCATTATTTCCTTTCAGGTCTAACAGAGTTGATGTATACTTTAATTCCTGTCTCAATATTTATTTATTTATTTATTATATCGGCAACATAAAATATTATTATGACCCCACCCAACAACAAACAGGAAGTCGGCCATTTTGGATTGAATTTGGGAGGTCAGCCTCTAACGTGCACATACTTTGCCCGATTAGGCTCAAACCTGAAATACCTAATTACCCCCCGGCCCTGAACACATCTGACTAATATGATGGCAGTTACCTCTGTAGCGCCGTATATAGACTGAAATAAGAATGTATTTTTAGGGAAATTTGATAAATTTGGCAAAAACATCCTTCACAAACATAAAAAAATGCAAATAGACCCTTCCCATGTTTGTCATGGTTTGGGGGCGGGGCCTCTTAATTGCTCGTTAACAATATAAAAGATCAGATATCAAATGAGTCCATTAATCATTCCACCGCACAACACTGGAGGTAGCCACAGCTGCCCTAGGGTGGTGGGTGACCAGTACAACTCCTGAGCTACTGCCAGAAGACTATATAAAATGTTTTATAATAGTTTGATTGTATAAGCAATATTAATTCTTGCATTGGTTATATGATACTATAACACAAAACAGTTTCAGGAAGTTATGAAACATCAAAATTTTGTAAACGATCCACCACCAAGAAGATTTTCTGACTTCAGTACAAATCGTTTTTGATTTTTAAAAAGTTTTGCTTAGACCCTGTGCACCTGTGCCTACCTGGTAGTTGGCCATCTCTATGAGCTGCTCCATGTCTTTATCCGGATGTCTCTGTTTGAGCTCCTTCAGGTTCCGGGCCATGTCCCTCCTCGCCTCATCTTCTTCGTCTTTAGCCCCGCCCTCCTCCATCAGACCGTCGCCGTGGCAATTCAGGGCCATCTGTCCGTCCAGCTCCAGCATGTCCATCTTAGTGAAGCCCCCCAGAGCCCCGCCCCCCGCCGTCACCATGCCACTGTCGGCCCTGCCCTCCGACTCAATGATGATGCCGCGGTTCTTGTCGGCACGGTAACGCTTGCGGACGTATTTGTAGATCAGGAGCCGGCGGTCAGCCACCCAGGCCTGGACCACGCACAGGGGGAAGAACAGGAAGGTCAGCACGGCCTCCCACACCTACAGGAGCCGAGAGAAGAGAGATTACATGGAAATCTAATCTCAACTCATTTTAGCATTTATAAACCTTCTAAAAAATGACGTTAATATGTTAACGCAGGCTCGGGATCAGGACCACTCCTCAACTATGCAACACACCTTCACGTCTCGTTAACCACACCTCCATTCTACCCACAACCCACACTTATACACACCAAAACATGTCTCCGTTCTCTCCACCCACCATCCCTCCCCTCTCTGTCTCATGTTTTGCAGCCTGCAGTCGCCCACATCTAGACCCGAGGGGAGGTCCCTATCAGAGACGGAATCCCCTACTGAGTCTGGTTTGAGACCAGTTTTTGTAATGATTTGTATTTGTTTTGCTTCATCTGAGTCTGAGTTAATGCAATTTTTTCAATTGAATTTTTTTTTCATTGTCCTAATGCTAATGTTTATTTTTTACTTTATTTTTGAACTGAGAATAATGCTGGTGACCCAATTTAGAGCTTTGGTGACCCACTTTTGAGTCCCGACCCAGTGTCTGAGAACCACTGGAAAGGGGATATTTGTGGATGTAGTGAATGAGGTCATGAAGTTGGTGTGAGAGAGTAGGATACAGAGGACTGGATTGGAGGGGGTAGGTAGATGCTTTGCTGTGGTGGCCCCTGAAGACAGTAACCCATAAGTAGAAATAATTCTCACATCCACCACTCCGGGTGAGAAGACACTGAGAATGAGGTAGAGCCAGATGTAGGCAAACACACTCCAGGCGGCGGTGACGAAGAAGACTCTCAGATGTTTGATTTTACGTGTTTCTCCGTCAGGAACCACATAGACACACAGAGCGATGATGATAAACATGTTGAAGGCTGCACTCCCCACGATGGTGCTGGGACCCAGAGAGCCTGCCTCGAAGTTATGCCCACACACCTGCAATTATCACATTATATTACATTAGTTTATAAATATAGTTGCTGTACATTGCTAATTAAGGGTCAGCATAGATGCAGAATAGAATAGAATTATTTATTGGCTTTAGTACCCCACTGAATTTTTGTGAATTGCTTTATGTTTCCACACCTCAATAACAGACAGCAGGATCTCTGGAGCACTTGAACCCAGGGCCATCAGTGTCAAGTTAGACACAGTCTCATTCCAGATCCTCACTGTGGCTGTAGTGGTCTCTCCATTGGGTTTCTTTATAGTGATCTCTTTCTCCTGCGACGTGATCACCTGCAAACCAACAAATAATTCTCTTAGATATTCATTAAGAGGGGGTATTCAAGATCCCAAAGATTTATTATGAAGTATGTAGATAGCAGGATTTCCAGTGGACTGGTGAGGATAGCTTACCTCAATAGAAGACATGAAGCGGTCTGCGATGATGCTCATTCCCAGGAACATATAGACGAGAGCCACAAAGTAAACTATGGCCCGGGCCACTTTATCTCCCACTGAGGGGTTCTGAGGGTTCCATGCCGGCAGCACCACTCCTGCAATATACATATTGTCTATCAGCAAACACACTCATTGTATGGCAAAGGATGACAGGCATAACAAAAATGCTAGATGGTGGTAAGCTACTTCACTTTTACTCAGGGACAGCACCTACAGCATGTCTAACCAACTCATTTTTACTCAAGCGCCACACACAATGAAGGGATGTGAATGAAGTGTCTTGCCCAAGGACAAGCATTTATAACCGTAGTGTATGATCTTTGTGGTTGATCTAAGAAACACTGTAGTGTGTTTGTGTCCGCAGACAGAGGAGTGCCAATGGATCTGACAGTGTCACGTCTCATTACAGAACTGTCACTGTCTTCACTAACGTCATAACCTTCACTCAACACTCCAGGGAAATATCATCTTTACATAAGCTCCCAAATACTGGATTAAATCTACCTAGTGTACTTATATCAGAGACTGGTATAGCTTCTTTCATCAAAATCATCACCCAAAGTTATCTATTTTTTATTCATGCATGTTTGCACAGACGCTGATATTCTCAGTAGCTGAAAATATTGCGTTTCACTTTTCTACAAGGAAGTAATCACAGGAAGTGCAGCTGTGCAAATTTAGACATTGTATCATCCTTGTTTACATCTGCTTCAGTCCTGATTGTGATTGTTGGTCTAGATCTTTAGATTTAGATCTGATTTAGTCCGTGATTTTTTTTACTGGGTTTAGTTTTCATTTTGATCAGTTTCTGATCTGATTTAGTTCTGGTTTAGTTCTGGTTTAAACCTAAATTAGCTCACCCTCCAGACAAGGGTCCCCGCTGGCAGAGCAGTTCTTCTCACTGCTGTGGGCAGGTGTGGGGCAGGACAGGAGCAGGAGCAAAGACAGGTGCAGGAGCAGAGGGGAGGAAGAGCGGGAGGCGGCCATCTTATCCTGGGTCAGTCAGCCTGGGGAGGGCTCCAAAAACCTGGTGCACAAAGAAATAAGAACAAAAAATGCTTTAAAACCAGTCAGAATTACACAAACAAGTCAAATAATCTAAGCCTAATAAGTAAATCAAAACTAGTAAAAACAACTGAAATCAAGATTAATATTCTGAGTAATTTACTAATCTAGGTGTTACTTTTTTGCAGTAGGATGAGCAACTGGTTTTAGGTTTTAGAGCATTTACCAACTGGAGAGAACCCACACAACACGTCAATTCACATTCATTGTACGATATATGGTACAGACTTGTGGACAGAGCCTGTGTTTGGGTAAGCTCCACCACCGCGACAAACAAGGCTAAATTAAAAAGATAAAACTCCAATTTGAACCACAATAAATGCAGTAGTTAGGGCCGGGGCTGTAAGTGCGGTGAATGATGGTCGGTCTGGGGGCTGCGCTGGTAATAAAAGAACAATAAAGAGCATCATAAAGTTAAGGCCGAGCCAGGCAGGGGGCTAAATGAAAAATTATTTATCAGCTTCTAGATACGGTCCAGTGGTCAGCAGGATTCAAGCACAGTATACTCTGAACCACACCAGGGAGATAGAAAGAGAATTTATCATCCATTACAATCAAATCATGACTAATGAGAAAATAAGCGGAGAAGCAGAAAATTATAAAGTTGGGAATTCTCTTTATTTGTGGTTCTAAAATAAAAATGACAGTTTCATATATGCACTGCTGAGGCAAAAAAAGGTCAGACACTAATATATCGCCTTTAGCTTTGATTATGGCACACATCTCTGTGGCATTGTTTTTCAATAAGCTACTGCAATGTCACACGATTTAGTCCAATTTTTTACCAAGATCTTGTATTGATGATGGGAGAGTCAGACCACTGTGTACAGCCTTCTCCAGCACATCCCAAAGATTCTCAATGGGGTTAAGGTCTGGATTCTGTGGTGGCCAATGTGAAACTGATGTCTCATTCTCCCTGTATCACTCAGCCCGTGAATCCTGGCATTGAATCTGCCCGTGCCATCAAGGAAGAAAAAATTCAATTGGTGGAATAATCTGGTCATTCAGTATATTCAGGTAGTCAGCTGACCTTCTTTTGGAGCATAATGTTGCCGAACATAGGTGGCAACGTTTTTGTCGGGCCAGGCAGTGTATTTGGCTAAATGCAAGCTGCACATTAGGCCTTTCAATGAAGTGGAGTGTGACCAGAGGTGGGTAGTACTCAGTTACATTTACTCAGTTACATTTACTTTATGTGAAAAATGTGATGATGTGAAATTCTGTTCCTTGTGCCTTAATTTTTTATTTTAGTTTATCTTTTGAAAATATCAAAATCTGTTTATTATCTTTTTGTTATTTTGCAGATTACCACAAAATTAAACAAATAATCTGACATTAACGCTCAAACAGTTACTTGCAGTACTTTCCTACTCTTACTCGAGCAATTATGTGAATGAGTACTTTTTACTTTAACGTTATTTTGAAGTAACGGTACTCTTACTTGAGTAAAATTATTGGCTACTACCCACTTGTGAGTGTGACTGAAAAGGTGGTCATAATGTAAAAAGTTATAGCAGATGACTATATGTTTTTTGTTGAAGTTTTTGCACTGCATCTAACTGTCTAACATCCAGAACATTTAACCCACCCTAAGATTAAGTGTGTGAGAATGTTAAGGTTCAGTGCACATTGGTGGGTCAAATGTTTAAATCTTTGAAGACTTTGAATGCATGCTCACTCATAATGTAAGACCCCAAGAGAGTAGCCATATAGGACAGGCTGGTTCCCTTATCATTTCACATAGAAAGATTGGACTGATTTTATGTTTTGAATATTGCGGTCAATGTGACAATAAGTGAAGAGTAGCTCCATTTTGTAGCCAAAAACTTCACAGCAACAATATGTGTCAGTCCCAAGCCTGGATTAATTGAGAAAAAAAAAGTGGGTAGTCTATTGTGTTGTGGTTGACGGGGAAACTGATGTAAGGGGAGAACATGCAAACTTCTCAGGCATAAATGCTTCAACTCTAGTGGCTTGTTTTACAGTTAAAATGGACGGATATAATCACAAAACTAGCGTAGATTATAAAGAGAGATGGTAGTGAATACAGAAAGGATAATGCACTGTTTAGGAGCCGTTTCCATTCATCCATCTTCTTCCACAGTCCGCAATCCAAGCAGAGATGCCCTGACTTCCCTCTCCCCAGATACTTCCTCTAGCTCTTCCGAGGAGACTCCAGGCCAGCTGAGAGATAGAAACCCGCCATTTATTTCACTATATTATCACGTATTGGAGCTTGCTGCCGTAGACACATTTCTAGTCTGATGTATTTAATCCTCTGAGATCTGCTTCACTCGTTTATTTCATACACTTCTTTGTGTCTGTAAATGTCTGTGCAGGTGTGTCTGTTCTTGGTTTTGTGAAAATGTATATATATATATATATATATATATATATATATATATATATGTTAGCTCTTCATTGACTGATGCAACTTATACTCCAGAGCGATTTTTAGTTCGGAAAATACTGTAAGTTGCCCCTAAATTTAAAGTGAAAGCAGTTCACAAAGCAGAACCAGAAAGTACTTGAACTGTGGTTATACTGTCATCATACCAGTCCACATCCACAGTGTGCATGTGGGTTCCCAAACGGCTGATGGTGAGGTCCTGTCTCAGCTCAGGTAAATCAAGACTTGGCTGAAGAAAAGCGCTGATGTTGGGGTAAACATGGGCCATTGCACACACCTCTGTCCACTCAGTCATGTCGTGAGCTGCTGACCCCTGTACTCTGCATCTGAGGCACAGGACGCGCAGTTCTGACAACCGCCTGTCACTTCAGCTATTGCTCACCTCATATGAAAACCAAGTAACAGTCATATAGTGGCCACTTTATTAGATAGACCTGCTAGCTAATCAACACATTAAGCCATGGATTTACACATGGCAGTGATGTGTGTCTAGTTAAAGGACACAAGGGCAGGTAAACAAAGGATGGGGATTGAACTGCCGACCTGCCAAGAAACGTGATTTACTTTGAACATGGCATGGTTTTTGGTGCCAGTTGGACTGTTCTGACTATTAAAACCAGTACTGACATTTTTACATACAACCATGTCTAGGGTTTACAGAGAATGGTTTGAGAAATATATATATTTTTTGTGCACAGCAAAACATCTGCATCTAACCATATACTTCCTCCTCTCTCACACCAACTAACTTCCATCATCAATCTCCTCTTTGGTCTTCCTCTAGACCTGTCAGTTGGAATTCACCTGCAAATCCGTCGGCAGCTGTTAACACACGCACACACACACATGCACACAAACGCGCGCGCACACACACACACACACACACACACTCCATCATCAAACACAGGTGTGAGCCTCCGGAACCTTGGCTTGATACAATTATCAACTGGCTTATTAATGGTTTGTTTGCACACACTGTAGTGGATAAAACAGATGTATCATTGTCATATGTGATTACAAATATTGTCTCTAAAATGTAGGGATGCACCGATATGAAATTTCTTGGCCAATACCAATGCCGACATTTGAATTACCAATTTGGCCGATACCGATCCCGAAATGTATATATTATATATTATAACATGTTATGTAGGTTATATTTCATGAAACTTCATCTACATATACGTCACTGCTTTAATTGTATTTAGTATTTAGTAATCCATAAATATTATTTTTATTACATTTTGTCAAAACTTAGACTTATTCAAAAAGATATTTTCTTTCTCTGGCCGTTTCTGACC
The DNA here is from genome assembly GCA_036025475.1 of Philypnodon macrostomus. Taxonomy (NCBI): domain Eukaryota; kingdom Metazoa; phylum Chordata; class Actinopteri; order Gobiiformes; family Eleotridae; genus Philypnodon; species Philypnodon macrostomus. The sequence continues at coordinate 1,064 of JAVQKC010105196.1, read as the reverse complement.
CTAAATATTAGAAGTGATCCTTTTTGCACAACTGTTTAGACCAATACCGATACCAGTCAAAATACTATACGATATATCTGTGCATCGCCACTAAAATGTATGAATTGTTTGGTTTTTCTGAGCAAACCTAAGTGCACATCAATAGCTATCAATTAGTCAATAATCACAAAACAGTATCTGATTTATGTGATGCCTTGAGCCAGTATTTAGTGTAGGCCAAGGATTTTTTGACAGGGATTGAGCCAGCAACCTTCTAGTTATTGAGCAGCTTCTTCCACACTTGGTTAAATGCTATTTTCCCCAGATCAAAACACAGACACCATCATGCTAGGACTGCACATCTGTTCTTGTAATATCACAAATCTGTGTTATTCCTCTTGTTTATAACTAACTGGAGCCAATAAGCTAACTTTGGGCTTTAGGTGGGTTACAAGCTGGACAGTGCACAACCAAGACAACAGAGAAGATAATAGGGTGCAAGATTTAATTCACTGAGAGAACTTTGGCGCTTAAACCTTAGGAGACCTGGAGATGAGAGGAAGTGAGGATATGAGACACTGGTGGTGGTGGCGGCTAATGGAGCTGAGGCGACTGATGAAGATGCTGCTCCTGAGGTGGAGATGGGATAGAGGAGGGATACGGCACGTAGCTGAACAGCTGGATAACAGAGAAGAGAGGGCATCAAATATATGAGGCTTGAGAGGTGATTGGTCGAGAAGCAGATGTGGCAGGCTGTGATAGGTTGAGAGTTGCAGACAGGTAAAGGGGAGGAGCATGATAATGACAGGAAATAACAGTCTTCCTGATTGAGTTTAGCTTCATTAGGCTGACACAGAGACATAACTTGTATCGATCCTGCTCAGATTCTTTTACCATAGCAACCATTTAGTTTCACAAATTCTCAATGCATGCCTTTGGAAATGAACTGGAACGAACTAGCGGTAAATAACTAGGCCTGTGCTGTCGTCCCCGACAGCAAGGTGTATATCGGCGAAAACGGCCCCATACGTCTGCCCCGTACGTCTGCCCCGTACGTCTGCCCCGTACGTTGCCCCGTACGTCTG
>JAVQKC010105189.1:0-15323 GCA_036025475.1 Philypnodon macrostomus | reverse complement strand
GTTGTAGGGTGGGGTCATAATAATATTTTATGTTGGGTACACTGTGGAGAATCACTGTACCACGTGTCATTGCTCTCTGCCAAAGTAAGTGTGTCCAGGGTCCCATGGGGGTCATAAACATGGGGCGCTATTGAGGCATTCTTTATTTGACCTCTGTAATGTGCCTATGTATATTAAATATAGACTAGCCCGGATCACTGTGCCAAAATTCATGCGATTTCATTTATGTTCAGCAGAATTATTGGCTCAATAAATGTGCGTCTGGGCATTCATTTGTTAATTATTTATTTATATCATTAATCGATGTACCAAACTCAATCCAGTTCTGTATCTTCATGATATGTACCTGTGTGCAAAAGTTGAAAAAGATCCAGCAAAGACTTTTTGCGATATTGCATTAATAATTTTGGCCAGTAATGGATTAATTACTTAATTAATATTCATCATAGAAGTACCCGAATCGATACAGTTCTGTGTTTTTATGATATGTACCTGTGTGCAAAAGTTGAAACTGATCCAGCATTTCATTTTTGAGTTATTGCGTTCGGACGGACGTGATTCCATAATATCGTCGTTTCGCTGATGTAACTATAAATACACACACAACCTATTCTTTACAATATACTGATTATTCATTTTATCAGTTCAGTTTTTGTGGAGCTTCATGCTATACCTATGTTGTGTGTACTTTTTGAAGCTGAAATCTTCTGTACCTTGAGGTGGAGTTTATTGGTCCAGGAGCCGATGACTCTGTACTCTGCTGTCGACCTGTTGTTGATCTGGTATTGGAAGATGTCATATCTACCAGGAGCGTCTCCATTCTCGTTGAATACCACTGGTGTACCTGCACTTCCTGAAAATAAATGATAGTGTTATACCATTTAATACTAGACTTTAATAAATGGTGGTACACTGGTCTTGATCCACACAAGATTTACTTTTGAGTCATTATGTTTGCAGAAATAACCAAGAGTATTTATAAATCGTCCGGATTGACACTAAAACAAAATTCCAATCAAGGTTAAACTGTGCAGTGAAACCAGGGGGAGAGTTACAGAACTGAGATCTGCCTCCTGGAACGGCAGATGGTCCAACAGGTGCTGTCAGAACAAATAAATCACTAAAATATGCATGAATCCGAATCATTGAAATGTTATCACTGGCTGTATCTGAAATGCCAAACAATTGTCTCTCATCACAAGTGGAGATTGAGAGAATTATTATGTACATTAAGTAAAATGAGTTTACCAACCACATCAAGTCATTTATTAACAATTGTATTACGTTTCAAGAAATGCATGATACAACTGCATTAGAGAGCAAAGACTGTACAATTTGCCTTAGCCCTTGCGTCCCCTTAGACTTATGAGGTTCTATCTGCCTTCTGACTATCTTATAGTAAATCCACTTTAAAAAGTTAAGTGTGATGTGTCATGTGATATTACAGATAGAAATTTCTATTTTTACATAGCCTATAAAAAGCTAAAACATTTATACAACTCAACAAAACACTTGCTATTAGTATAGATTAGGTATCAAAATATAGGAATATGTTATTTACATACTCAATTTTTCCAAAAATGTCAGATAGACCCTTATAATTCTAAGGGTACCACTGATTGTGGTAATGTGCTCTTATAGAAGTAATTGGGAAGGCAACTTCATAGGCATGTCCTCTCTTCCTCTAAAAGTCTTTACAATAGTGAGTGACACTGTTCTTTCAACCTGAGATGATAAAAGCCCTTGTATGCCACTGACTGTCTCTATGTGTGCTGTGAAGTGTTGTGTGATTGAATTAGTGCATGCATGGTTAACTTTATGTCTCCTCTGAGCTTCAGTTTTCTCGCCACCAATAATACTTAACACCACCGTTATATTGTTCTTCCCTTTTCTCTCTTTTATGTAGTGACAAAATCGAATCAGAGCGTTGCAGTGTAGACGGCATGAAGGAAATTCAATTACTTTGGACATATAGGGTAGTGCATTATGGAAATTCCTCCTGTGTAGTATACATTGTAGATCTGGATGTATAAAGAAACCATTTTCTAAGGAGGAGAGGAGAGAAAGGTCTGAGAGAGATGAGAAACAGAGAAAGACAATGAGAGTGTCAGAAAAACAAAGAGGTTTATACGGGACAAAGAAGAGACATTGTTGGAGTCAGTGAAGTAAAAACAGAGAATGAAGGGATTCAGAAAATACTTTACAACTGGATGAAGAAAACAAATGACCATATATACAATACAAGTCAATAAGACCAGTGGACAGATACTGATCATTCAAATACTCATTTTGTATGTAAGGTAGCGTATTCTTTGCAAACTCAAATCGACAATTATTACTTATTCACACAATCAACAATTCAGCATATCTATCAATCATGTGTGCAATGGTCAGCTCTCCCATTTTAGGTGCAGGAGATCAGCATTATAATTGTCAACCCGTTGCTTTAAAAGGTATAGTCCAAAAGTGTTGAAAATAAAATGAGAACGTGATTAAATGATCTGACCCTGTATTATGATAAAGTAGAGAACCTACATTATATCATAGTTACTTTTTCACTTTAGTCCCTCCACTGGCCTCTACATACTAAACTACTTTACTATAGAACAGTGTCAGATAGTACATTTTAAGCATTATTTATTTATGTTTTTTTTTTTCTTTGTTTTAATATTTTCAGAAATTCAAGTTACGGCCTGTGATAATGTAGCCTAGATACAGTATTTTGTTCCACTTCAGAATTATGTTGTGGTATACGAGTGCCTCCTAATGATCTTCCCCATATGCATTAACAATGTAAGGCTTACCAACAAATTAAAAGTACATTGCACCCACTCGTGTTCACTACAACACACTATAATGTACTATTAACCCTTAGAAAACACCATAGCAACTGCTTGGCAACCGCTGCACCACCCAAATAAAAAAAACTATTTACATCACTTCCTCACTACGACAAAATAAATAAAATAAGTGCTAATAAGAGAAATACAATAATAATAATAACACAATGAAGGTTCTCCTGGACAACATCTACTCAATGGAGAACTCAATGTTAGCATCCATTTAGAAATAAATGCTATTCATTGATCAAAACATTTGGCTTGCTTTAGCCTTTTTGATTCAGGTTTTTTCTGGCTATTTTTTCAAAGCCCTTTTCCAAAGATTTTTCACCACCAATTTGTGACCCTACATTTTATTGTTTATTACCCACTGACAAGACATCATCTCACATTACACCCTAGTGGTGTCTTTTAAAACTAGCCCGCTCTAAAACTGTTGCACAGACGTGAGACATTTGTTGGCTACAACAAATTGCACCCTGCAATAGTCCTTGAGTTATCTTGAGAACAAAATGACTTTTCAATAGTGTGCTGTTAGTGCCATTCGTTAGCAATTTGTGAGCAATGTGGAAAGAGATAGTGGCCTTTCAAGAGCAGGGGTAAATACTGTAAACACTAATGAACTTTCTTTACTCGTTCAAATTCATTCTCTGCTCCTTGAATGTGACTGGGACAACTGGTGATGAACAGTAGGCGGAAGTCCTGCCTCAAGTGAAGGAGTTCAAGTATTTCAGGGTCTTGTTCACGAGTGAGGGAAATGAGCTTTGGGTAATCACAGGTACAAGCGGCTGAATGAGTTTCCTCCAAAGTTTCCTTCCTCCGAGCTTCTCACCTTATCTCTAAGGGAGCGCCCAGCCACTCTGGAGGAGCTCAGATTAGAGCCGCTGCTCCTTCACATTGAGAAGAGCCAGCGGAGGTAGCTCGGACATCTGTTTCGGATGCCCCCTGGACGCCTCCCTTGGAAGGTGTTCTGGGCATGTTCTACCGGGAGGAGACCCTGGGGAAGACCTAGGACATGCTGGAAGGATTATATCTCTCGGCAGGCCTGAGAAAGCCTTGGAGTTGCCCTGAAAGTGCTGGAGGAAGTGTCTGGGGAGAGGGAAGTCTGGGCATCCCTGCTTAGACTGCTGCCTCCACAATCCGGCCCCAAATAAGCGGAAGAAGATGGATGGATATCATCATCAACAGTCTTCCAGAGCAAATGTATGTGATATACGAGGAATATTAATATGAAAAAATACACACATGTTACCAGCAATGTTGTTCCTCAAAAACAGGGACAGGGGCTGTTGTCACAAATGAAAACATGATACTGAATCAAAAGTTGTAGTAGCTTGGTCCTGACAGTATACCAACAGTGGCGCCTAAGGGGGTACAAAGCTTACACTAATTGGGGCCCGTGGCAAGGGCCCAGGGAAGCTCTGTGAATGAGAGATGACTTCAACATCATGTCTTTGTGTTGCTGTCGTTAAAAATGGATTCACATAAAAATCCACTATATCTTACAGAGAGGACTGTAAGCTTTCTGTCAGTTTTTATTTGGCATAAAACCGCTCAGGTATTGCAGAGATCTTAATTCTTAATTTAAATAGCAAAAGTAAGCCTATACCAGGAGGGAGCGAGGAGGGGTGGGAAGCAATGTCAAGTGTCTGTAAAAACCTTGAGCCCTTCAAAATCAAAGTGTTACCCTGCTCCAGCACATTTTCATTGAGGCAGAGCTAGAAAAGTTTATAGTTTTAATGCTGCAGAGTTTTACTGATGTGTCTGTGCTGCAGCAGGGACTGTTTGAGTGATTGTTAGAAATAATCTGACTGTATTTTAATTGAAAGAGTTTAAGGATTAAGGTCATTTACAAGATTATCTTTCTTCATTCAATTGAATTATATACTTACATTTCATCATCCCATTGATATGACATTTATATTATATAAGCAGGCAGGGTATTCACTGATGTGTAGACTTTAGACTGAGTAAACTAAACAAAATGACCCATGCAAAGTGACTCATTAGACTACACTGCCCCATGACACTCTCACTACTGTAGCTACACAAATATTATCCTTACTCTTACTTTGTAACCATCTTAAAGACCTTTTAAAATGCACCACTATTCCTGAAATATAATATATACTGAAATAAAAAACTAAATATAGAGAAACAAAAATTTATCTTTGTGTAAGGGCCCAGAATACCTGCCCCCTGCCGCCGTCCCTGCCGCCGCCCCTGCCGCCGCCCTTGACGCCGCCCTTGACGCCGCCCTTGACTCCGCCCCTGACGCCGCCCCTGAGGCCGCCCTTGACGCCGCCCTTGACGCCGCCCTTGACGCCGCCCCTGACGCCGCCCCTGACGCCGCCCCTGACGCGTTAGTCACGTGTTAGTCACGTGTTAGTCACGCCTGTAAAAGTCTGTGGTACATGTTTTGGTTTAATACATGCATAGCTAGGCTTGTGGAGTAATAAATTCCTACTAATTTAAAACAACATTAGGGGAAAATGGCTCATACTGGCTCAGTGCTTGTGCAACAAAGGGTGAATGTATTAAAACCCCATCTCAAATTAACTACCATAAAATCATTATGCCGTTTTACAATGTTTCATTAAAGAATTTCTAATTGGAGCTGAAATGTTAATCTGCTCACAAAGAGAAACCATGTGCATACAAGACATGGGGGATTTGGTATGATAAACTCTGATATACTTTACTGTTTGGTGTGGCATCAGTGAAGCATCAATGTGTAGAATCTCACAACTTTATAGTGGACAACCTTGGGAAAGGAACCATTCACCTGTTGCCCAGCAACTCACCCCATATAGACATATAGTCCCATAGCATGAAAAAAGACTGAACTACTGTACTGCATATACTAAGTGAAGGTCATGTCACAACCTGAAAATCTAGTAATAATAATGCTTCTGTAAACTAGTCTCATTTAAGAGTAAATTATTGATTTCGTTACAATGAAAATGGTTTATTACACAGCAGTTTTTTAAATTCATACAAACTGGTTGTGAAATAATTAGGGTAATGAGCCCATTATACAGCACATTATACAACTCATATACTCATTTCTATATTTGATTTATATCCCATACACTCACTGGCCACTTTATTTAGTAGACATATTCACTATATATATATATAGTCATACAGTATTAGGAATTAGATTAGAAAGAATAATTCTGTGCCTATATATCTTTAACTCTTGAAAATTCTATACAGTATAAGGCTTTAAAGAAAACATTACATAGCCTATATTTCCTACATACAAGGCACACAAAGACTGCCTAAACCTGGTGAATACCACAGGCCATGACAGGAATTTATGTTCATTTGTTACAAATGCTAAAGGCAGTGTTTGCATTTACACTGACTGCAGGTTTCTTCTCAGCAGCAGGATGCTTTGCATCTGTCTAAGTTTCCTCAAGCAAGATACTGTAACCTGCCAAGGGGCTCTGCTCTGCTACCTCCCTACTGAGAGAGCAGGCTTTAGCTTTGGGGATCAACAAGAGAAAATCACACAAAAAACTACAATCTCCACACCTAAGCTGAAGATCTGCTGAGGAAACCCAAAATTCTCTTTGGTAATAACGATGATGTGAATTATATTTATATCACTGAAACTCGATGTTATGGAATCACCTCCTACCATGTCTGATTGTAGCTATGAACTCAAAAACAGATAATCATAATAATTTTATTTATATATCACTTTTCAAAACAATGTTACAAAGTGCTTTACATGAAAGAGCTACAAAATAAAATCAATATAATGCAGACAATAAAACAATAAAAAACATCAATCCTAGCTAAAAACAAACTCCTTTTTAAAAAAGTAATTCTATAAAAATATGTTTTTAATAGAGATTTAAAAACAGACAGAGTTTGCTGTTCTAAGCTCCTCAGAGAGTTCCACAATTTTGAGGCTCTGACAGCGAAAGCTCGATCTCCTCGAGTGAGCAGTCCAGAAGAGGGGACGGTGAGAAGGGTCTGACCTGAGGAGCAAAGACAGCGACCAGGGACATAGGAACTTTGTGATTTGAGAGTCAAAGTTGAAGCTAGAGTCCAGAATAACTTCTAAATTGCTGGCAGAGGGCTTTGTGAGAGTGGTGTTTTATTTTTTTTTTTAATTTCTGTTTCATGAGAGGGGCTAAGCCTTGATGTCAGATAGACAGTTAAAAACACATGTGAGGGAGTTTGTTTTTTTTGTTGGCAATGGGGACGTATAGATGAAAGTTACGTATTATTTGACCCAGGAAGGATGTAAATCAATAATAAAATAGGGCAGAGAAAAGATCCCTGGGGAACAACAACAATTCTGTGATGCCAATACAGTCGATGTTATAATATATTATGGTCAACAGTGTCAAGTGCCTTGAATTATCAAATTAAATGATAGTGAACCCGAATCAGCTGTAAGAAGCAGGTCACTTGTGACTTTAATAAGGGTAGTTTTAGTACTATAATTACTGCCGAAGCCGGATTGAAATTTTTCAAAAATGTTATTGGGTTTTATGTGGTCGGTAATTTGAGAGGCCATGATCTTGGTCGAATATTGGAATGTTTGAAACTAGAAGGAAAGCAGCCAGAAGACAGTGAACTGTTGATAATGGAGAGGATGTGGGAGCCTACTGTATTAAAGATGCCTTTTAGGAAGTGTGTAGGTATAATATCAGACTGGCAAGTAGCTAATTTAAAGAAGCAGATTGGCTGAGTTAGGGGTGATGTGGGTTTCTATAGCGCCCTCTATAGGCTTAATGAAAAATGTAGTTTTAGGGAAATTAACAGATTTTGCCAAAATATCCTTCACAAGCATCCAGAAAAATGTAAAAACTCAAATAGACTCTTCCCATGTTTGTCGTGGTTTGTCATTAACGATGTCTGATTAAGCTGCCCGTCTGTTGCCAGACGTATGGGGCCGTTTCGCAGATATGCCCCTTGCTTTCGGGGACGAATTCGTGGGCCTAGATTTGCACTAAAACAAAATTACAGCAGCAAGGAACAAACGAGAAGCAGATGAAGAGGAATTGCTTTGGCACAGAGTTTAAATGTGATCAACAAAAAATACATTCAAATTTAATAAAACCAACAAAAACTGAACCAAGTCAAACATGTGGCTATTAATGAAAGATTGCAACCAGGAGACGAAGAGGAATGTCTAAAGCATAAAAAGTGAGTGACAGATGAGGATAGACGTAAAATAGGAGGTCGGCAGGAAAGCATCAAAAAGGAGTCTTTCTGGCAGATGGATGGAGACATGTGGAGGGACTTAAAAGCCAAAAGTGAAGCAAGAAAATGAACCAAGGAAAATTCTATATTCAGCCCAGTCTCCCTGAGCAAATGTATGTGATGTTTCTGCCAACCAGTATCTACAAAGCAACCTCATGATTCTTCATGAGAAATTATCATTATTATAATCATTAATCAATAATAAAATTTCTCTCATCTTAAGGTTCAAACATTTGTTCCTGACAGTATACCTCCAGGTAATTGGTGCCATTGAAGTCATTTTAACACATGAGCATTATAATCCAGTATCTAGACACTAGATTTTTAGGGTGTGAAATATTATATTCAGTGATACAAAACGATTGTTAGAGAGCATTAAATAAAGCATAGGTCATATGCCGGTTATAGAAGAATATGCAGAGGTCAAGGGACTAAAATTCTAGGAGTGGACTTCGTACAAACATGTAGACAGCAGCAGTAAGACAATAAGGAAGAAAGAATTATAAATGAGGCCAGTGCAAGACGAGCCTTGAGGTTGAATAAAACAACGAGCATGAATAAAGTCCATGCCAAAGACTAAATGTTTATAACAGAGGATGTGTTGAGAAGGCTGCAGCTCGCATGAATAAAATATGGCTGTGTGAGTCTTGAGCTGCTGCCAAAAGGCCTGGATCTGTGGGCTGTGTATGGATAGCACTAATAAGAGACAACACTGAAATGAGACCAAAGAACTTAAAATGACAGCGAGGGAAAACGTTAAAAACAAAGCCTGAATCACATGGGTAAGTTTACTCAGGGGATACGGAGCAGAGAGTCAGTGAAAATATTGTCTGTATTGGTTGTTGTTTTTTTAGCAAACTATTTTATTTTACATGTACTCAACAGATTTTATTTTTGAGATGAACTATATTCAAGATTGTACAGCGTTGCATTTCTTTTCTCTCAAGAAAGACTCCTTGAAGGACCTAGAACTTGGAAAGATCATGATGATTACCCTGTAATGTTCATGGATAAAACCATAATAATTCTAACAAAATATATGTCCTCCCTGAGCTGAACTATTGGATGTAAGTTATGGATTGAACTAAGTGTAATGTTTTGGTTGTGTTGAATATGCAATATATGTCAAGAACAGTTTTTCTACTCTATGTAGAGCATATCTGTGAATTTGAGTTTGGATTGTTCGGGCCAGAATTGATGGCAAAATCATATAGAAGATATAAAGTATAAATAAAAAACGTGTTATATAGTAAATGGGTAGGTCTTTTCATTTCATAGATCAGTTAAAAAGTTAAATAATTGCACGTAGAATAGCTAAATTGATTAAATATTTGATCACACGTTATAATAAGGTATATCTATAAAGCTGAAATTGGTCAGATATAAGGTATTAGTAAACTGAAAAAAATTACTGAACTAGAAAAGCACTCTTAGAGATCAGACCAGCTTATTTTCACGGATCACTCCCAAAATGTTCTAGATTTCACCTTGTGTCATGCCTGACCTTCCCTGAAAAATTTATCAAAAACCTGTTTTTTTGTGTAAATTTGCTAACAGACAGACAGACGGACAAACGCTACCAAAACTAGAAAGCACTCAGAGTGCAAAATTGAATCAATGTGAACCTGTTCCCTCATATGGCAATAAACTCTTTCTGATTCAGATATTGGTAAAACATTATGTATATTATGTATACAGTATACAACATCTATTTTTATGTCAATTAAAAACACACATCTTTCTGTTTTGTCTAGTGTTCACAATTCCCTGATCCTACCTAATAAAGTGCCATTACCATTCATTTCTTATGGGATTCACACTTTTCATTTCTGCTTCTGCCTTATATTGATTGATTTTCAAAACCTACATTGTACATTGTTGGCATTATCAATAATTCCATTTTCCAGCCAAATTTTTGCTTACACATCAATTAAATAGTAGTCTATTCCTTCAATAGATGGAGGTTTGGGCCATAGATAGGCCATACGACTTCTAATCTTTTTCCCCCAGAGATGTAGCTGACACAATTGCATCATATTCTTACAGTGGGTATAATAAGGCCCCAGTGTGTATTAGATTGTCAATATAAATTGCTTTCAACAGTGTAAGGCTGTTCTCAACACCTCCAACTCTGTATCTCTCCCCTGTTATAATTTAGCTTTTTCAAACAAGAAATAGTCCAATGAAAAGATAGTTTTGTGAAACACAGATCAGATAATGGGACAATGTGTACTTCTTGTGGGAAAAGTGAGCTGTCCTTAGTCGACAAAAGAATAAAAAACACGTATATAAAAATAAAGATGGTGGAAAGAAGGACTGAAGGGCTAGACCCAGATTGTATTTACACACTGTGCAAAGGCTTTGTACGGCAGTCTTCAGTAATCACACAAAACTAATTTAAGGAGCTTCCATTTGTGTGCCATGATCCACATTCACACTAGAAAATGGGATAGAGAGAGAAGCCGCAAAAATACCAAGAGAGGGCCACCATTATAGTGATGAAAAGAGACAAAACTGGGGGCTTGCAAACACAATTTAGGCAAAATGAAACTACGGGAGGAGGGAGGAGATAGCAACAAGATGAGAAATAAGGATCTGCATTTCTAAAGTTGGCAGCGAAATGAGGAGGAGAAATAGGATGAGTGTATCGCAGGAGATAAGTGTAACTGCTAATAACACTGTGTGAGATTATGAAGGCGCCACTGCAACAGAGGCTAAACAATTTAAAAGTGTATAATAAAAAATAATAATAATAATAAAAAAGTTAAATATGTTTGAATATACAATACACTAATCATACTTATTGCATTACTATGATGACAACAGTTATACTCTGGGTAAAACACATATAAAAACAATCAGTGAATAGATTATGCATATGTGCTGCAGCTCTATTTTGACCTTTAACCATGAAAGTCCCACTGACATTAACAACCTCACTAAAACCTTGCTGTGTGGAAAGTGTTCTAACCTTTTGTTCTTTTCATATGCAATAATTGGCTAAAATACCCAATAACCAATTCTTAACTTTCACCAGCAACTCTTGTGTACTGGCTGGATGTCATCTCAGACAGTCTGTTCATCCATTTGGCTCTATACATTTGACTTATTGCAAGTGTGTGCACTTCTTTCAGCTTTTGCACAGGTGACTCAGTGAGTAACTGTCTCTCATTTCCTCAAACCTGAACATATCTTGTTTTGTGCAAATGCTATTCTGCCTGTCTGCTGTTCTGTCAGATTGCCTCGTGTCTGCAAACTCTTAACGCCAGGCTTTTTGTCTGATCTAAAATGATACTTAACCTATATAACCTGTAATTCCTTTTGAGGAGGCTCTATGTAATTTTCGAAACAACATTGACAAAATAATGAAGATTGAGGCCCAATGCCTTTACATGTAGCAGTATGTACCCACATTATTCATTTTATACATATAACATAGACAGCACAAGGTGACACATATGTAAGGTTGGACACTGTGCCATCAAGCTGTTATTACTACCTGTAGCTCACTTACCAACCGCAGGCAGTAAGTAGAAGATTATGTGTTAGGCTAAAATGTGTGTATAACAGGATCAGATGAAACACAAAGAGTAGTGAGGAAATTATACTAACACTTTACTAACATTTTATAGAATACTCCCTGTGTGCTCGTTTATATTTTGAGCCAATAGGATTTTAGTAGCAAGCTTTTCAAGCTTTTTCCAAAATAATATCGAGTTCATAATTCTCCAGATTATGGCCCTAGTTCAGTCAATAAACAGTTCGGTTCAGAACGATTTAAACTGCCTTTGAGTAAAATAGAAGTCATTGCTGTATTCATGTGGTCTTCTGAAACTAGGAAAAATGTATTCACACCTAGTCAAGTTGGTAAACTATTTTCATTGGGTTTATATACCTGATACATTCATTGACAGCCTTCATTTTCTTGCGTCATATTCAATAAGATATCATATTCACATTTGTTGTTCATGTACAAGGTCACAATGCCCTGGTGTGGTTTTGATACCCCAGTCAGAACATCCCTCCATCTCCTCCTTCCTTTCCTCTGAAGGTCAGTTCATTCAGCTGCTTCTCAAACACAACATGCCTACATTTCTCACCGTTGCTATGCACTGCAGATAAATAGATGCAGCAGTTCAAGCCTGTTCCTCACATCTTTTTCTCTGGGAGCTCTCACTACTGGCAAAGTTCATCTTTCTTTTCCCTTTCCAATCGCCCAGTCTTTTTGATTGTGTCTGATTGTGCACTTTTTGTCTCTTCGCCAGATAACTCTTTCCAAAGTCATTAGGGCTAAAAAGCTTTTTCTTGCCAGCTGTCTTTTTTCCTATTTTGTCTTGTGATTCCTTCTTTGTCCCACTTGTAACCCTCCCATTGTCTTCCATATGGTCTCCTCTCCATCTCATGCCAAGGTCATTACCCCTGTCTTTTCAGTCCAGCTCTCACACATAAGCGTCATTAGCAATCGGTCAAGTCCATCAGATCCATGCGAGTTAGCCCTACTCTAGTGGCCTCCATTGGCAGACTATTACCAGACACAGAGCTCCAGAAGGCTGTCTAAAATCCCATAGGCCTCCTTCACAATGTGCCAGACTCCATGAAGTTGTACAGCCAGGTTTGGAGTTCATCATTTCAAAGTCAAATATATGTATCCATAATAAATGCAGTACATTTAAGTTAAGCACATTATCAGTGTATCATATACTGACTTAGAAAGACTGCCTCAGCTTACATTAACTTGATCAAATGATTTTGGGGGCAGTGACGCAGTGGGTAAGCATTCACCTTGCAACCAGAGGGTCGCCGGTTCAAATCCCCGCCCGAGCGAATAATGTCGTTGTGTCCCTGGGCAAGACACTTACCCACATTGCCAATGAATGTGTGTTGTGTGATTGGTCCTAAAAAGCATGTAGTACAATGCAATTATTATTAAAGGCAGTTTTGACATTCAAACATGATTTACCACACAAAAATAATCCTCTCACATGCATCCCCAAATTCGTGTTTCTCCAGCAATAATTGATGTGTTGAGATTATTTGGGCATCTTGATTTAGTTAACATGGACAAGCTAAACTATGCATAACATATGGTGAATTATTGAATTATAGTTGGACTGACTGAAAAGACAATTGCTTTTATTTTCAGTACATTTTGCCTGGTACTACCCCCTGCTCTCTCAACGGTAGTTTGCTCATCCAGTTGCATTCACAGGATCTGTCACCCTCCATCAAACTTTAATCAACAGACTAAACTAAGGCCAGAGTAGAAGTGAACATTCACATTGGTTTGTTTCCATAATTAATGATTAACAGTGCAGGTACATAATTCCTCTTGCAACAAAGCTTCTTGGCAATGTTTCTACAAAATCTAAGCCATCTGCTAAATACATTATGATACAGGGAAGAAGCAATTCAGAATAATGGTTTATTGAGAAAACCTGATATAATACCTATTGGGAGTTGAATGTAGTAAAAAGGACTGTTTAAGCGCAGGACAAAGAAAGAAGTTGAAGTAAAAGTCCGGGATGGAAGACTGATGGGGCCAGTTACATTAGTGAGGTCTCTGGAGCCACTTTGGGATGAATTAGCTGAAGTAACTCAGCAGTGCGTCTGTGTGTGTCCTCCACAATGTTACGAAATGAGCCTCTGTACTACTCACAGATGGCTTTGTGGACATTACTCTAAATGTAAATATGTTTCACAATGACAAGAATCTCTCTCACTTGTGGATTATAGGGCTCCATTATCCGGTTGTTTTATTACTTGCAGTGGGAATAACAGAGCAGAGGTTTAAGGTTAATCTTAGCTATGTTGTATTTAATTCGATATAAAACCAAAATACATGCTCTAAGATGTATAGATATCGTCCTTCTGGCATTTAGAGAAAAACAACTAAGTCAATGTCTGTGGAATCTATATATACATGGCCTTGATCAAGTGGAAGTGAATGAAGAAATTTAAAATCTGCTGCATATTTGCATAGTACATTTTGAGTATTTTTTAAATTTTAATTTCTATACAAGTGTGCTTATATAGTTTAATTGCTGATTGCTTTGCCCATACAGTCTGAATTGTCTCTTTAGATTAAACAGGTTTTGTTTGAGGTTGATGAAACTATTTATTGTTCTCTACATACTCTGTCAAAATTGAAACTGCTTCTCCATTTACTGTAGATGTGAGTCATTGTATTAATGGCTCATGACTCATCTCAGACTTATGGATCCGGTCACTTTTTCTCTAGGTTGTTCATGTTAAGCTGAGCGACACTATAGAACAATATGGGAAAAAGCAAACACTTAATATTTTTTACACTTTTAATGCATTTGTAATAATGCAAATATAAAACTAGTGTACCCTCATATATGCTGACTACTATTGATATGGGATTAGTCTCAGTTTAATTGGATTTACTCAGAACCCTGACCCTATTTCGTGAATCAAAATGGTCAAAGTCCATTATTTTTAGTGCTTCTGAACATTGAGGATTCTGGGGTGACTTGGACAGAAAACCGCCAACTTGACATCACTGGTAGAAGCTTTAACACACAATTTGCGATATGTATCTGATCTTTTAGTTTGGGTGATATGTTCCTGACCCTAAAGCTTTGTCCTGAGTTTGTGCCCAGTATCAGTTATGGCAGGTTGTGAAGTTAACTTCTGCTCAGCATTTCTCTGCCAAAGCCTGCTGATGACCATAATCACTCCACACTGTCATTGACAAATAGCTTGTCAGTACTCCATTCAACCACCTCTCTCTAAACCAACCCACTCAACATAATTGTATCTTCTTTTTTTAAATTGTAGCTTCTTTGTAATTAGTGGCGATTGTGACCTTCTATTGTTGCATCTAAATTGTGTCAGTTGTTATCAAAGTTTTGACTGAATTGTTTGATATAGTACTGCTTGAGCTGTAGCCTACACAGACTACACTTTTAAATACTGTATATTTGAATCATTCTTTAGGATGTATAGCCATAACATAATATTATTGTCTCTCTTTGTCCCTTCACGTCTCACTATTTACCATTAGCTCTCTTAATTTCCACACTTTAAGTTCTATCTGTCATTAGTTCATTGTGATTCACATGTTGTCCTGTCCCACTCCCTCTTGGGGGAGTGGATATTGTTTCAGATCCTGGCCTGCTGTTAGATGTCCAGTGGATAGCTGATCACCTCTGTGTTCGTGTTCTCATCTGGACCCCACCCCCAACCAAACCTGCTGCATCTCCTCATTCATCTGGATGCCCCCTTCTACTATCT
>JAVQKC010105188.1:0-52191 GCA_036025475.1 Philypnodon macrostomus | reverse complement strand
GGCAATTCGTTTTTGAGTTATCGCGTTCACAGCTAGGATCTGCGGACGCGGACGCGGACGCGCACCGACGTGATTCCATAATATCGGCGACACGCTGTTTTCGCCGATATAATGAATATCACACTTTATGCAGAAAGCGCTGTTGGTCCTTCAACCCTAAACCTGACAGCAGTGGCAATAGGTTACATGAAAAAATACCATGTCATCATTAATTGTGACCAGATGAAGGTAGTACTACAAACTTATTTTAGCACTTGTTTTGCAAAATTAAGAAAATGCACTTTTGTGGCAGGCTAAAAAATGTCGTAAATTTTACATTACATACAGCTGTTGGTGAAAATTATAGCTAATCATATAACCATTGCCAAAGGGTAAAAATGAATTTAACTTATTTACAGTAACCATTGACCAAGCACCAGAGCAAAGGAGTGTACTCAGACTTTTAATACCATTATATAGCCATTTTCATTTTTATTTACTCTACATTGAATACAATGTATTTATCAAAGGTAGGAAAAGTAACCATTCACCTATTGACACTCCTACACCAGTGTCGCCATGGCATTCATATTTTCTCCGCAAAGACACACTGTTCAACTAAAGGTTATGTACAGTATATCATTTATCACTATGCATTAATAAACCATTGCCTATTATTAATGGTCTTAATGCAGACCAAGGAGTATAAAATCATGTAGGTCTGTACCATTAGCAGAATAAGCAGGACAGCTGAGTCATGGTATGTCACAATGCATACATACCGTCCATTCAACCCATGACTGCAGGCCATGTGATTATGGAGAAGTGTCAGCCACTAACCCCACACCACCTCAAAAAATATTGGCTTTTTTGGCTCAAGTAACATTTTACTAAAATATACTTTAGCCAGGACAAAACCAGATCTACATTATGGCTAAACAAGGTGAACAGACTAAAGCAGGTCTAAAAATAAATCGGGTTCAAACCAGGTCCACCACAAGTCTACTCCAAGACTATACCAGGTCTAAAAGAGAACTAAACCAGTCCTACACCAAGCCTAAAACAGGTCTATAAGGGGACTAAATCACGTCTAAACTAAGCCAAAGCACGGACTATGTAGTGCTCAGAACCACTGGGAAAGGACCCATACCAGTTTGAGAACTTTCCTCATGTCAGTTTTGATATGATTAGTCAGTATAACCAGAGCATTAGTACCATGTGGACTAGATCATCAAGAAACTAATCTGAAAAAAACTTGTAATTACTTAAATATAGCCTTTTATGAAACACTCATTAAACACTAATTTCAGCCAATGACTATTAAACTACATACTATTAGACCATTAGCATTTACAGACATGTATATTTTCAAGCTGTCTGCTCTCTTGTCTTGGCTGTACTTTCTGGGTTATTTTAATTCACAGACACATCCTAGTTTGGCCTTGAATAGCCCCTGTGTAGTGCTCTCACATAACCCAATATGGAGAGAGGACTTCTGTGTGGCTTCGTGTGGTCTTTAGCACCACCTTCAGGACAAATGAGTGAAGTGTTTCGCATGAGAGCGTTACAAACGAGCAGTTTAAGCGAGAATTGGTGTTCAGGCAACAAGGGATAGACACAATATAGAAAAACATGCAATCACTATGTTGACGATAAGATTTTTTTGTTTTATTAAATTTGATTATTTTTAGTTTCTGTCAGACGTAGACAGTGACATTATCGAGAGAGCCAATTGTGCAATAACTATAAATTTCTGATAAATTGTGCAGCCCTTTGAAAGCTACTATACAGAGAAGGACTTTGGTTTTCAGTTTTGTAGCTGTAAGTCTTTGAGTGCTAACCATTGGTATTTAGGGCCTGCCTCAAACTGGCCTCTAAACAGCTGTCTGGTGTGAGCATGTGTGTGTGTGTGTGTGTGTGTGTGTGTGTAAAAAACTAGACAAGAGCTGTAAACTTCCCTTAATAACACTGGCTGAGTTCACAGTCAAAGGCGGTGCATTGCATATTCTCTTTTATCTACAGACACGGGAGTGCGTTTTTGAAGCCAAGGATGGTAGGCTGCTCGGGGAGGGGGAGATTTGCCCCAGGGTGGTGCGCTGCTGCTGTGGCTCGGTCTTTGTCTGAAGAATGATTAACAGGAGAGCAGCACTAAAGACACTGAATATGAACTGTGTGTTACAAATCTCCTCTTACAGTGAGTGAAATGGGGGAAAATCCAGATAATAGGCACCAGTCGGATGTGCAAAGGTTGGCTAAAAAATGATAATAATTCAATACTATACCATGCTAGAAAAAGGACTATCTTTTATTATGGAGGTGCAGACATGCCTTTGCACACAAGGCACCAGTTTGTATCCACCATTAACAGTTTGGTAAATCAAGATAAAATGTAGCTTTAGATGCATTTTGCTAAAACTTTTGAGGGCAACTGGTTGTACATGTAGCAAATATTAGTTGGACAAGAGTAAAATGGTATTATGTGTTTGCTTGTTTCTCCACATGTACATGGCCAATGCAGTAAAGCTACTTCACCACAAGATGGAAATCTTCACAAACTTCAACCTCGATCTGTATGGACTAAAAGTGTTAAATATATATTAACTGTTTACATGCATATTTTCATGTCTAAAATGTCAAATTACAGCTCAAAGTAAGGTTCACTTGACCCTCATGGTCAGTGATTCAGGGCAGCTGAACATTTAACTAACTGTCTAGTTCAGACTCCACACAGAGCCACCTGCTAGGGTTTATTTGTAGCACTTTGTTGTAGGTTTTATTGAAGGATGCAGCACAAGTGTGATCTGCTTCTTGGTTTAAAAACAGAGTTTAGGACCAGCTTCGAGGCCCAAACAGAAACTGATATATTTTTAGATGTATGTACTGATTAATTTTCAGTGATTTGCACATGTAGACCACTCAGCTTTAGTGTCTGCTCTATGGATGTCTATGCTCCTGAAGTGCTGCTGAGTCAGACACCAATCTATCATGGCACCTGTGTAGTGTGGCTTTTACTCCTGCAATGAACATACCTCATAAGAGCATGGTTCTGCTTAAAGTCATTACTGTACCATTTGTCGGTCCATTATCAACAACTGTACGTGTATAATTTCTACCGACCTATCTATATTTAAAGACAACTGGTCTTTGTCTAATGTCTGTAAAGAAAATGATGCATTCAGATGACAAATACATAATGGTGCCTTGTGATTACGGTGGAACACAAACTATAAACTTACTCTGCAGCTCTAGTAATAATTCCTGATAGTGTAGCCTTATTATAGTTTATTTGATAGCTTTATAGTCTGAGGTAATGAGGAAGAAAAGAGACTTTGCTCACTGTGTGCTGGTCTTGTGATGCCACGGAGTTGCTTCAGTCACCTCGGGGATCAGACGCTGCTGCCATCTGTAAGGTAACAACTTATATGAAAAACTTCAACTTGAATATTTTTACTCTAAAACACAATTGCAACTCTTCTTTTGGCTGCCCTTTCTTCAAATGCAAAACTGGTTAACACTTAAGAATTACTTAATTGATATTTACAATTTGAGTATAACATTATGGGGTTAAAAATTATGCTTAAGCTCAGGAAATTATTTAAAAAGTTATAAAAGCTAATGTTTTATAATTGCTTAATAGTGGTGAGCTATCGTAATGTCTAACCAAAAATAAGTCAATTATTCATTGTAGGTAACAACATTATTACAATAGTTGGAGTTGGAGAATAGAACATGGAGTGGAAAAGCAACCTGAATCGCAGCCAGTCACTGAAGGCCATGACATGTGACAAACCCATCTGGTGCGACACCGGCCTGCGGGACAAAAGGACATCTGTGTCACAGCTAGTTGCCAGGTAAGCAACATTTAACAGCATGAAATAGGGACGCACAATTGTTGACAAAAGTAGAATTTAAACTAAATGCATGGATGGAAATAAAAGCAGAAAGCGAAGTCTAAATAAAAAAAACTACCACTAACGAACAATAAACCCAGTACTAAATCAGTACAGTGTTGTTTATTGGACTGGACATTTTATTGAGAGTAAATTCTTAACAGATGCAAGACCAATAGACCATAACATTATTGCTATACATTGTGGACATTGAAAGTGGCAGTATTTTGTATCACTCGGAATTTTTTTTTAATTATTATTATGCAGTCCTAACATGTACAGCTGATAACATTGTGGGTTGTTGATAGATATCAGGAAACAAGGCAACAAATCCAGACAACTACAAGAATTAACGCAGAAGTGAAACAAAAAGAGGATATACAACAGGTTAAAAGTCAATTTAAACGAGTAATCTAAACTTTAGACAGGCTTTAAACAATGCTGTAAAATACATATTGATTTTAGGTTACTAAACCCATTCCACATGTGACAAGTGACTCAGAAAGTTTTAAAGAGCCTGTGATATGGAAAGATGAAGTGTGGAGACAGCCCAAGACCAGTTTAACTCGCAGTAAGTCCTTGGGCAGCCTTCAAAGCAGCCCCATCTCCATCCATTCACTGAAGAACAAGTTTGAATCGAAGGCCGCAGCACAAAGAGAGGAACCAAGCGTTCTGTCAACTCCCAGGAAACCAGATATTATCATGCATTTGTCAAATAAAGAGGAAAATAAGGATGCCGCAGAGGGACAAAAGAGTTGGGTTGATGCTCCGGGATATGACAAGTCGAGTAAAGCAAAACAACTGAGCGCAAAGGTAATTCAAAGTGAAAAATGTTGATTGCGTAACATTAAAACTACATCCAGCACTTGCTAAAAGAGTGTTGTGATTGCAGGTGGAAAACCAGACCAGGATTCAGAGAAGAAAGACTGTCGGGGGAGTGGATTTTGAAACAGTAGCTGCTACATTAGCAGGTAGGTGCATTCTGTTGGAGTTCTAATTGTGGGCCTTGTATACAGTCACTATGTTTACCCAATCTAAAAAATAAAATACAGTGAACAGTTTGTATTTATGTGAAGCCTTTAACTGAACTTTAACTTAACTTCATGATATTAATCAGTTACACCTGGGCCAGTAGACAGGGAGCTAAGCCATAAGATTTATACAGTAAAGTATAATAAAATACTAGTCACTTTCACTTCCTGGAAGTCTGTGACAGGTCTGTGACTCGGGACTGGGCAGTAAAAGAGGTAATGAATGCAACGAGGTGAAATGGAGATGAATACAAGTGGCTCAGCAAGTGAGTGTGCAGGAGCCATGATTGACTCAGCCTGGTGTGGGACAGGCAGAGCATAGGCCACTCCAGGACAAAAATAGCAGGTCGCTGTAGCCCCGAATAAGTGCGGGAGGGTGCAAGGGTCAGTTGTCAGTGGGGCAGGAGACAGAGGAGTAGCTGTTTGGCACAGACAAGCCAGGAAGAAATGAGACCAGGATTCAAAGATAACCGGGCCATAGGCAGGAGCTGAGGAGTGCGAGTATTCTGTAAGTCCTTTGTGTTTTTCAATCAAATATAGTCTTTGTCAGTGGAGAGTAGACCGTTTCTGTAAAGTTGATCATTGAGATTAATCATAGAGAATCCAATGGCATAACTGTTTTGAAAGCAACATTAAACAATGACTTTATTGGATAGGACAGTACAGTAGTGAAAACTAAATCAAATTGTTGACCAACTTGAGTCCAAACTTGAATCAGTGATGCCATGGCAACCTAAAGCATATATGTGTATATGCCTCACGCTCTACTAACAAAGTGATCACCCTTTTTTGGTGAAATACAATAATCTTTGCCACTGTTCGCATATTAGTAGCACATGTTTATGTTTTTGGTCAGTGCTTAGTCAACTCGGGCTGTAGTGACTTCTCATGAGAGTATGTGTGTCAGTGGAGTCAGATATCAGTCCGCTATATTTAACCTGACCACATGGCAGCTGGTACTTACTGATGTGTTTAGGAAGTGTCCTAAATTATCTGAGAATATTGTTGTATTGTGACACTTTAAATGTATTTTGTTAGTTTTTTGCTAAAACACAGAAGGTAGTAGTCTGTTTTCAAGTAATTCAGTATAAAGTTGTTTTACTACAAACAGCAAAACAATCCTAGTCCCCCATAATGTCATTTAGAATATAAAACAATAATTAGGGTTGACTTAAAAACTCTATGTTCTGAAATTCTGCCAGATTATCCACCCTTAGATGATATAGTAAGTATGTAATCATGTTTTTTCCATTTCAGAGGAGAAAAGGAGGTCTATTGCAGACTTCAGAGACAGCTCAGAGAAAGTGTGTGTCTCAGTCAAGGCCATATCTGCTTTGTATCTGTCAAAGGCAGCCCCTCAAGAGCCTAACAAGACTTTGGTAAATCACAGTCATTATGCTAAACTAATATGCTTTTAGGTGAGGTATGATACCCAATAGTTACTCCATTATTAACAAAGAAAATAGATCTAAACCAGGGGTGTCCAAACTTTTTTCACTGAAGGCCACAATATAAAAAAATCATAGGAGATTTCACTTCCCGCACTTCCCGTCTGTTTTCTGGACTCATATGTTCAGCAGGTTTTTTCACTTAGTGTCCCTCTATATTCTAACCACACAGAAAAGTGGAAAATTCCCTGTACACATTGAATGCTTTCATTTAGTTGGATTATGTAGCGTCACATGCAGTAAAAAGACAATTTGAGTCAATTGAGAGGTAAGCCTGGGGGCCACAAAAATTGCTCTGTGGAACACATTTGGCCCCCGGGCCTTAGTTTGGACATCCCTGGTCTAAACGGTTAAATATTCCACTCATTTGCAAAACATAAGTAGACGCACAGCACTTATACTATATTTTTTATTTAGGTGCAGTCATCTGAAGTGAGAAAAAGGACAAACAAACAAACAAAGGTAAAACACATGGTTATCTATAATGCATGGTGTTTTGTTTTGTGATGACTTAAATCAAAATGCATTGTCACAAACACAACCACAGGAGCCATCATTTTCTTTAATGATCATAATTTTAAGTTGTTTTACATTGGAGAGACCGGGCTTAACTGGGACACTGTGTGTAGTGAGATGGTTTTTGGACTTTCCTAACCCACTGACGCCTGGCATGTTGAAGAAGCATGGTTTGGGAAGGTAACAGCTTGCATAAAGTTGAAGAGCATGGAAGTCCCATCACAAAAAACATAACTGGAACATTATTTTGCTCTTTCAAGATGGCAGAAGACCTCCCACAACCGCCTGCTTTAGAGGGAGACCATTCAGAGTACCAGGTGTACAAATCTGCAATGCAACAACGGCGTCAGAAAAATGAGCTTAAAAGGCTCTTGAAGCACACCCATCCAGAATTAAAGTTAGATCAAGTTCTGGACAAGGAGCTGATTGCTGTTTTAAACACAGAAACAGAAGTGGCAGCTGCTGAAAAGGGATACGAGGGGGAGGTTTTCTCTAAATGTTTGATATTTGAGAACTGTGCCACCAGTAAAATGGAACCTTCTTACAGCATGCACATGACTGAAGAAATAGACAGAAATGCCCCAACTGTGAGAGAGGAGGCTGGGAACCACAGTGATCCTATTAGAGAAGTTACAGAGGAGGAGATAAGAGTAGATGTTCAGACCACCAGAAGAATATTTGAGGAGCAGTCTTTGAAAGCACTAAAACACAATCCACATACAAAGACCGGGGATATTTCTAATGGAAATGAGGCACTATCAAGCCAGATAAAAAAGTTTGAAATGCATGGACCGCAAGAAGACAGTGGTTCAGAACAACAACAAAGACAATGTGACAATGATGACATTTCAGACGAGGACTTTACAAGCATCCTAGAATCAGAAGGAACATGTTTTGAAGACCCAGTTAGAAAATCTATGGATCTCTTCCGACAGAACCCATTTATTTCATCAAACATAGAAAAAGAGCATTCATTCTTACATACCACATATATCCCAGAAGGATGCAGTACAGTGGTAAATGACTGTATCCCTGCATATGTGAAGGACAGGAAACATCTATTTGAATCTATGCCATTTGACAAGATCAGACAGCAGAACAAGGACGACATAGAGACAATGGTGGAGAATATTAGGGAAACATTACAATGCCTTCATTCTTCCAATTTGATTCAGTCACATGGCTCAATTATTGAAGTTCATGAGACGATGATCGCTATAAAGTCCAGGTTTAGTTTGACAGAGATTGGTCCGGAGATTATGTTGGACACAGTGGTAGAAGGAGGTGTGCAGAACTTAATACTACAGCTGCTCCCAAGGGCCAATATTAGGCCTCATATTAAATACCTAAAAGAGAACAGTGATGGTGCAATAAGCGCTACAATGGTGAGCGCGCCCATGCATCAAAATAACTTAGACACAGAGTTCAAAACTGCCAATATAGTACAGCTTATTGAAGACATACTGATCCAAGACAATTCTTTGAGGAAAGGTGTACTTATCCAAGAAGAAGTGGACAGATGTGCTGAAGTTAGTGTTTACTCTCTTTTCCATTACGTTGATGGGGAGGACATCAAAAGTTACTGTCCGCCACAACAGACTTCTGCAGAGGAGGCTGAAAAATCTGAAACAAAAACAAGTGAAGTAATTCAAACAGAACTTGCTGGACTAAATAGTGGCTTCATTGAATCTGCAATACACTGTCTTCAAGAAACTGCCCATAGTCAAATGTGTTCATCGCCTGTACGGCCGGAAATTACCTCAAAAGGCAATGTAAAACTCTTTAAGAGCTGTATTGAAAAGGGTGATCTAGAGTATCTGAGGTCTCTACAAGCAGAGACAGAAATGGAAGATGAAGTAATCCATGCAAGCTCAAAAATTCCCGAACAGCAAAATGCTGAAGAAGCTACACAATATGATCCAGTAGATATTAAAAAATTAAAAGGCATATTCTCAGCGGATCAGACAAAGCAAGATGCATGTAAAAATTATTCTCAGGGGACACACGTCTGCAAACCCCAACATAAGACCACCTCCAAGCACCAATTGGCATGCAGTTTTATAGATCCAGTAAAAGCTGTGCCATTTGAAGACTGTATTCACCAAGCTGAGTTAGTCGCAGTTGTAGATGAAGTTGAAGAAATCTCAAATCTTCAAACTGCAATCTCAGACCTTCAAAAAGCAACGGTCGAGGCCAAATCTATTTATGATTCCTTACATGAAAAACAAGACAAGCATCAGTTAAGCCTAACAACTCCCAGTGCATCTATTACCCCAACAAACCATGGTATGCCATTGAAAACTAATGAAGATTTGTGCCATCACCGTGAACAAAAATCAGACTTTAGATGCCAAGAAAAGAAAGAGATGTCTCAGGAAGTAGAAATATCACAAGACTTGATGGTTGAATCCAAATCTGAGGAAGTTGTTTTAGAGGGTAAACTTAAAGCGGCCTTACAATCCCTGGAACGATCCAATATCAATGTCACCCGTGGGGACTTCAAGGCAGCGATGATCTATAGAAACCACTCCAAACCTAACACACACATGACTTTAGCTGACAAATCCTCCCCTATTGAACAGAATATAAAAGAATCAGTATCAAAAGATCCATTGGAGCATGATATTGTGAGAGAGAGCGCTAGTCCAAGCAGGAAACCACCTGGACCAAAACCAGCCCTTCCTCCGAAACCTGAGCATTTAAAAGTCAAACAAAAAGAAAATGAAATTAACAAGCTCTCTCAAACTAGAACTGAAACATCTGAAATGCAAAGCCAGAAAAAAGATGAAATATGCTCTCATTTAGAACCAAAAACTGCCACAAAAACTTCTGGGAATACTGGGGAAAGTGCAAGCAAAGTGACTGAAGGTCTTGTAGAAATTCCAGTTTCGAGTCCAAATTCAAACACCAATACAAATATTATTGAAATGCAAAAGAAGAATATTGCCTCAGCTGAACCGAAAACTAATAAAGAAGAAACCGACGAAAGCCATGTAAACTTCCATGAGGCTCGTCAGAAATTTAGCAGCCAAAAACCAGCTATCAAAAAGACAGCTCCTGTGAAACCAAAACGAGTCAAAATTGCAGAAGTTGACACCAAAAGCCAGAAATTACAGCCTAATACGGCACAGGTTAGTGGAGGTGAGCAGACAGCGGCCTCTTGTACCAAATCTAATAACTGTGAACGAAAACCTGAACAAAAAGTGGAAATGAGAGAAAAGAAAGTGCGAAAAGAAACAGGATCAGCGTAGGCAGCGACTGTCGGTTCACATGGATGAGATTATGAGAGGAAACATCACGACCGCTATGGAGATCTTTGATAACCTGAGGAAGCAGGAGGAACTGGAGAACATCCTAATTCGAGTTGACGAAATTGAGCAAGACACAAGCGAGGTAGATGTGACGTATTTGAGAAAAGTATTTGAAGATGTCCCAGGCTGGGTTGTAAGCGCTGACAAAAATATGGAAAAAATTGAGCAAAAGGACCAGCAGAGGCCACAATTAGTCAAACAAAACTCTGAAAGTAAGTCCTCCATGGCACATGTTTTTGGAGATCTGGAAAGAGCTAGCGCAGAGATAATCAACTTGAAGGAGCAGACTTTGGCTAGACTTTTGGACATAGAAGAGGCCATTAAAAAGGCTCTTTTTTCTGTTTCTAATCTGAAATCTGAATCAGATATAGCAGGTTTATCAAGCTTGTTCAAAGAGTCACTAGGCAGAGTGCAAACGCCCACATCCTCTGGTAATAACATCAGCACAATTTGCATAGGATCAAGTCGCATAAAAACAGAGGGCAGTGCTTTGAAAACAAATGAAAATGGAGATGTGAGTGCTGAAGGTGTAGTAGCAAAACAACAAGGAAGTCCAACGTCTTCACCAGCCTTCATCTCTATCCAGTCAGCTGCTAGAAAAACCGAGCCACAACCAGAGATGACACTTTGTCTGTCTTGTCAGCATGGCTCAAAGGCAGAGGAGAAGTTCAGGACCACCAAGACAGTGCAGTGCAACAGTCCAGCATCAATCCGGAAAGTCGACCCACGAAGAGGAGGGCAAAAACAGTGTCCAGTCAAGCCAAAAAGAGAGGTACAAACTGACCCTAAAAAGACGAACGCCCTGGACACCAAAACCATCACTGAAAACTATGAGAGAACTGATAACTTTGGAAACAAATTTTACTCGACCAAAAAGTCTACTATACTTACTACAGATCCACAAACAGTGACAAGTCCCATCAAAACAGTGGTCAGCCCAGCATCACACCAAGTTTACGCATACCCTGAAGTTAAGCTGCCAATCAACAAGAAGCCATAATAACAGCATATGATTAGTGTTACCTTTATTGAGAAAAACTGTTATAATTGCTTGTCTTTATTAATGATTTAGGTTACATTTGAAAGTTATGTGCTGCAGTTTGTATCTGTTTTTATTCTACTTTAATAATAAAATATTTGATTTTATCACATTCAATTATGGATTATGCTTTCATTTAATTGAACAGTTAAATGTATTTCTAGTGCACAATCGTTGTCATCCTACATTTTCCCAACAGTTTCTACCAGCCTCTCAGGAGAAGTGTTATTCCTGCTTCAAGCCAGTTTACCCTATGGAAAAAGTCAGCACTGATAAATACATTTTTCACAAAACATGCTTTTGCTGTAAACACTGCAACAAGAGATTAAGGTGAGAAAAAGTAATTTTCTTCATAAATATATATATATATATTTAAAAAAATAAACAGGGAGATCAGGCGTCACTCAAAATATATCCTCCAAAATATGCACTGCCACTAGCAATGGTGTTGTAATGTCCCGTACTCAGGTAAGAGCCAGCCGACTCAGCCGACTCACCTTTAAATTGTTTATTATTCAGCCACAGACCCGCGCAAGTTTAACCACACTGCGTCTGCGCAAACGTACACGTCTCACGTACAGAACACTTAAAAAGCAATTGGGAATAATAACACAATAGACCCTTTAAAATGTTTGTCATTGGGAATGATCAAAGAATGGAGGTGACTGGAGCAAAATGTAAGTTAACTTTACAAAAAAGTTAGATTTTTGGTGAGTGATAGAATAATTCTGAACATACAATAAAAAAAAATATTCTAGTCTTCAGCATTTCTGTAAGGACCTGTAAACTAATGTGTAGATTAAATAAACATACGGTAGCGTTCTGGTGTCAAGGAAAACACGTTTAAGTATTTCTTGGCTCTTTATTTGCCACACTTTACACAGGCTACTGTAGGCCGTAGCCAACGCCAACAGAACAGACAGAAGTTTTACCGGGCAGGAACCGAGTGCCGCGAAAAAGTGTCTCCTAGCAAAACTTACAGCAACAGTAGAAGAAGAACGCTCTCAGTTAACAGCCAATCACAGTGAACAATCCATTGTCATAGCAACCAAAGTAACAGGCATTTACGGACACTAACTAATAATTTAACATTCTAACTATACTGATAGAACTGGGGGTCATTACAATACAATGTAAATTCACTAATGTTTCCTAACCAGGCTCTGACATCACCTACATGTAGCAGAGTGGTTGTCGTTTGTCAAAACCATCTTCATTTGCAATATTTTGTGTCTGATGCTAATTTCTCCATTGGAAATGTATTACGGTCTTGCCTCCAGTTGCCGCCATTCCGGAATTTAGAACTTTCTGTTTACAAACTTTGAAAGGGTCTATAAATCCACGAGTGTATAACATTAGCTTGCTAGCAGTTTTATGCTAAACCACGAGTTTTCACAAGCATAATTACCGGTCTAAACTGGCCTCTTAACAATATTCCCTTTTAAGGTACTACAAAGCTAAACTTCTATAACAGACTTGGAAGCCACTGGTGCCTTCCGTGGCAAATTGTGGTCGTGGCTAACAGTGACCAAGTACTCATTCATGCATTAATGTGAAATGTTTGATAAATGTGCTTTTTTTGTAGCATGGTCAATTACGCACCTTTACATGGAGAGCTGTACTGCATATTTCACTACCAGCAGCTGTTCAGGACGAAGGGGAACTATGATGAAGGCTTTGGGTTCAGCCAACACAAGAGCCGCTGGTCTGTGAGGACCTCTGCACAGTCGGATGCATAAGGATCCATGGAGGGACATTAATGTCATTGATTAGAATGTACGTCCTAATCACTGTTGCAGTTGATATACTTTACGTCCATTGCACAGCAGTAAAATAAACAGAACAGAACCAAATGTAATGATTTTATTGGAAAATATTTTAGACCTGACATTGAGTATATTTTGCATTCATACTTTACATTTTTGCGTACAATAGCTGTAGGCTAAGGAATCATGTGTGTACTGTAAATTCATAAAATGGCCACCTTGCAATTCAAAATCAAGTCAAGATTATTTGTGATTCTATATGTTGTCAATGGTTTAATAAAGTTCTGTGTTGTATGTAGCCCTGTCATAAACCACTGGCCGGATTACAGCAGCGCCATAGAGATAAACAGACACCATGGTGACAATGGGCCAGTTTTTAAACAGCACTCACTTGAAATCCAATGAGAATTGTGCTAAGGAAGAACTATTTTGAAGCTGCATTGTTCAAATGTTAGGACCTCTGGTGGCACAGGTCTCTAATCTCTATGGCTCTGAATTACATGTGCCTCTATTAATTTAATAATGAAACAGACCATTGCAGAATTTGCACTTAATAAGTGATCTAGTCTCAAACAGCCCTTTCGGACTGCTTTACGTCAGCTGTTTGTCCAAAAAAAATGAACTTTGACCAAAATATTGGCCAAGCATTTGGCACCGTCTGTCTGTGAATCTTTGTCTCCTGAAAAATCACATGGACAGGCATTCAGGGTTATTTATTTATACATTTGCAGTAGGTCCAAGGCCTGTCATCTGGAAACAAGAAACTAATACTTCATGTGCAAATGTGTGCAAATATAAAGTCATTCTTACAATCAAGATCATAACACCATAAAACAACAATATATTTAGAATATATCAAGAATACAATCATGTAGTTATAAATGTGTACAAAGTCAACAAAACGTGAAAAAATATAGTCATAATAACTATATAAAACTATATACATTTTGACAGAAATTACATTTTTGTGCTCTTCTCTTTATCCTTCAAGTTTTCCTTTTTCTCAAGTGTACTGTAATTAAACACAAAAAGATTAATAAACATTTATGTATAGGCTATTTACTGTACATCCTGCATCATCTACTCACGGGAGTTCTGTGTGGTCCTGGAGCTCAACATTTAGGGTCTCGGGCAGCATCAAAGACAAAGCCCCCGAAATGATAGGGACAGTCCCGTATATCAACATGGGAATGAAGTATTGGTAAGTGTCCAATAGTCTGATAAGTGGAGCCAGGATCCCTGCTACCCGAGCACACATGGAGTTCAGGCCTACTCCATTCTGCCTGTAAGGAAAGACATTATTTTACTATATTATTACATTAGCACTGATTAGCAACATGCATCAATTCCCTTACCTTATGATTGTGGGGTATAGCTCTGCAGTATAGACATAGATGGTGGAAAAACATGCAGTGGCAGCAAACTTCCCCAGAACAGCGATCACAGTGGCCACCACAGGAAGATCTGGTGACAAACAGATTATAACAGTATTCATCTTTATCATGACCGGAGCTTTCCCAGTAACTAGGTATAACTTGGACAATGGCCAGTTAGTCAGAGGGCTTACACAGAGACTACACAGACCATTCAACAGATCTCTAACTCATTCATTCACTTTAGATTGACTCATTTTCTTTGTCTTCAATTACTGGAGAAAGCCAGAGAGCGCCCACAGTAACACAAGGAAAACATGCAGATTCTACTTATTTATGATCTTTGAAACACACTGTACCTTTGGGAATAGCAATAATGACAAGACAAGCAGCTCCTCCTAAAAAGAGCACAGCGGACAGGCATTTTCTTCTCCCGAATCGCTGCATCAGTGGCAGAGAGCCCAGTCGCGCAGGCAGCTCCACTAAACCAAACACAAACTGTGTCAAATATACGTCCAGACCGAAGCTGCCCACGTTCAGACTTATTCCATAGTACATCAGGCTGGTGGCAAACCTGTACAACAGACACAGCATATTTAATAGTCAGTAAGATGCTTGCATAGTGCTGGACGATATGATTGGTAATATCAGTGTCGTAGCATCAGGCAGTGCAGCCAGTGTAACTGAACTTGGGGCCCAGGAGGTGGAGGGCCCCATTGGGACTAAACAAGGCACTTATTCTGGAAGTGTTTTAATTCATGGAGCCCATTTTGAAAACCTTCACAGTGGCCCCACATTACTAAGCTACCCACTAAGTTATATACATAACAGTATCTTTCATTGTGTCTTTTCCATGTAGCATTGGAGGCAGAGCAGGTCATCTAGACTAGAAGGTTGGTGGTTCCGTTTTTTTAATGCGGTTGTGTCCTTGGGCAAGACACTTTCCTTTTTATGACAGCTATGGCAACACAGGTACCTTACCATCCCTATAAATAAATAAATAAATAAATAAATAAATAAATAAATAAATAAATAAATAAATAAATAAATAAATAAATAATGGACTTAATTGTAATGTAAATAGATATACAAAGTGGAAGTTGAATATTCATATCACCCAGCCCTTTGGTTATCTATATGCATATACTCACCAGGCGTAGTTCATGATAAGAGTGCGTTTTCGGAGGTAGGATATCCTAAACAGGTCGAGCATGTTCCCTCTTTTGGCTGGAGCGTCTGCACTGAGCTAAACAGTATGTGGTTAGTTTATGTAGCTTTTGGGCTTGTCTATTTGCTGCACTGTGCTCACCTTCTCCACAAGATCTTCCGGCACCTTTCTCTTGTTCACTTTAGCAGCTTTCCGTATCATTTTTATGGCTTGTTCCTTCTTTCCCTGAGTTATAAGCCAGCGAGCAGACTCTGGGAGGATCCTGAGGAGAAAAAAGATACAATTTGAATGTACATTTAGGTAAAAATCTACTTCAACATCTCTGACCTCTGTATCATGTAAGACCTGGTTATAGTTCGAGTCTGGTTATCTGGTTTTGTCCTGGTTTAGGACTTTTCCAGATTTTTGACTAAAACATTGCATCTCTTTATCTGACAAGTGGTCCTGAGATTAAATTAAGCCAATACAAACCAGTAAAACATTGCAAACACAAGGAGAACAGGGCTGAACAGTACTAGCTGCAGAATCCTCCAGTTACGGATCCCATAGGCCACACCAGACAGCACCATCAGCCCGAGAGGGAAGAATGAGTGGACCAGGATAGTGCACAAAGCGAATTTAGAGGCATCACTCCACTCACCACCTGAAATAAACAGGCATTAGTTTTATTCACATACAATCATTAGTGTATACTCATGGCTGCACACATCACTGAAGTCACAATGATCTGGCCCGATAGATGCAACAGTATTATTAAGACTAAACCAGGACTAAATCAGCATTAAACCAGGTCTAAACCAGGACTTAACCAAAGTCTAAATAAGGATCAAGAACTAAACTGTTCTCAATTAGACCTGCTTTAGCATTAAACCAGGTCTAAGCATAACAATATACAATTTTCATTTACTGGTCATGAAAACGTTATTCTCTTTTTAGCCAAGTATTTACTTCTGTGTAGAGCCCTGATTGCACTCACCTATTACAAATACATTGGCAATGATTCCTGAAGATGAAAAGCCACTAAAAAATTTTATGGCAATGTACACATAGATGTTTGGGGAGAAAGCCGAAAGAACCCCAAAAAGCATCATGAGGAAGATGGCGAGGAGGATGACTAAACGCCGGCCAAACCTGTACAAGTCAAAACAATGGCGGTTATTTTCATTTACTGCAGTCTTATATTAAATATTACATGACCTATTTTTGAGCTTTCATTTACCTGTCAGCAACTGGTCCCAAAACCAGTGCTCCGACCAGCAGCCCTGCCATGTAGACGGCCAGGGATGCTTCAATTAAACTACTTCTGTCACACACCAGGTCAAACTGGAAACAAGAATTGAATCATTCATGTACTATTGTAATGTTTCTTAGGCGATATGTGCTTAGTATAGTCGAAAAGTGTATTTATTGTGTACAATTGACAATAAAGTCTCTCCAAGTCAAAAATAAGTAGTCAAAAAATTTTGATTTTGCTATGTCTTTGTAAGTATGGTCCTCGTCCATGTCTAGATTTTATTATAGGGCAGTGGTTCAGGTGGTACAGGGACCACTGGTGGTACATGGTACGCTCGCTCTATCTAGCACTCTGGAGTCTCTAATTTGCCTGGTTTAACCACAACTAACTAATTTAGTCCTGGTTTAGCCCCAACTTATAGGATGTTTGTGCCTGGTTTAGTGGTTCTGGTTATAATGTAATTTAGTTTTTAATTTAGTCTTGTTTAGGACTGATCTAATAATAATTATTATTATGGCTTTGATTTATATTGTATATGTATATTGTGCTTTACATTTTTTAGTCCATTATCTATTCACACCACAGTCACACAACAGCATTGATGAACTTGAACTTTTATAGACACAGCTACCCTGGACCACTCTGACAGAGATGTATTTAATCAGAGACATGTATTCCCTGTGATCTTCTCAACAACAGTACAGAAATTAACATGTAGCCTATGCGTCCTTCAAATTCCTTTAAAATCTTCAGGTCATGCAATGTCAATTTACCTCAGACACGATGCTGGAGGCACCATGGACCTTCTGAAACACAGATCCATCTTCACATGATGTTGTTTCATTGAGCCCATACGCTTCAATAGTTTCCAAGTCCAACGTGACAGGTTTAAACATTGCACAGCTCTCAAATCTCCCATCTTTGTTCACAGGCAAAGTCAGATTTTTCTGTTTCTCTTCTGTCAAGTTTGGTCCAATTGTCAGTATCCAGCTGGTGTTACAGTGATGTGGAAAACTCAAGCCTACGAATACTTGACCAATCACGTCAAAGGCTGTAAACAAGGTAGGGAAGCATAGAGCGGCCACAAGTCTCTTCTGGAAGAGGCCGAACTCCCCGATTTCTTTTAAGATCTCCCTAAAATCACTCATGGTGGAGTGTTGGAGAGAGTGCAGAGACAGTAACCCCTGCACATGTGCCTGTACTTGACTGGTTAATGTTTAAACTTACAATCATAATTTATGGCTGATTGCGTTAACAAATAGCCCAAGGATTTAAGTCAACCTCGGGACCTCAAGTCCACCTGTTCAGGGGAAGAGAAACCAGCTCATCATAATTTTGTTAATATAAAATTAATTATTTGTGTAAGCATATACTGTTCTACCATATCCTTATTTCCAGTACATTCCACTTTTAATTAATTAAAAGTTTAATATGGTATTAGCTTCACTTTACTCATTGACTTCTATTAGCAGATGTGATTGAGCCACTTTATGGTATTTTGAACATTGTATATACTCTGTTTACTTCTGTCTTTGCACACAGACATCTTTAGGATCTATCTCATCCATGTTAAAAGCTTACATTTATGTAATATAAATTAAAAAACATACCAAAATAGACATCACTCAAATGAAAGCCAAGTTTATGGATCTCATTCAAAACAGAGAAAGTGAGGTTATCAGTTTACAGGAACTTTGAGCGCCAGCAGATTAGATAGTAGCTCATTTTGAACAATAAATGTAGCTATGGTAACCCAGTAAATAAATTAAAAAAGCGAAACTACTTTTGTATTTCGTTAACAAAGCCAGATCAAATGAGACCAGACCAACACATTACTGAGAGAAAGATGATATGCTCATTCTTTATTGATTAAAAATAATCAAGAGAAACATGCTTTTGAACTCCAACGTGATCAAAAATAGAGCAGATGAGAAACATGAAAAACAGGTTGAAAATTCCAAATGTATCTTACAGCCTTGGTTGAGTTATTGCCTAAACAACCACAAGTCTTTTGCCGGTCATGTTCGGTTGCTACAGCGTTATTAAAACTACATAAAAAGCAAGAGAGATGCTAACTAATTTAATTTTGTTTGCAGATAGACCACCTCTGTTTGAAGGGCTCAATTTAAGCAACACACATGTAACCGTCATTCATACGATTCTTGGAAGTACTCCAGGACAATGGCACAAAATACTGCACTTAGAAAGCTCCATTCATGTGTGTCTTGGCACCCCCTTGAGGAGATCATAGTATTGACACAGCCATTTCCCTCAAAATCTGAGAAAAATACACTTGGTCGTTTTAAGGCCAGCATAAAATGAACATCTTAAAGTCATATTTTTCTTTACATTTGCCCTTTGGAGCATATGGCATCTGAAGTAGGGCTATAAACAGTCAAACGTGCTGGCTTTTCGCATCTGCAGGCTTAGGGAGCAGCAGTGGTATTAGAACCTTTAGACTCCCAATGTTTTCTGTACCAGCAACAGAATGCACATTCATGGATAATGTTAATAATGCACATGGATACATACAGAAAAAAATACAAATAAAAAGGCGCAAGATGTGCTTTTTCTGTTTTCAACCAAAAATACATTCTTTGTGGGTTTTTTTTTTTTTTTTTTTTTTTTTTTACAATCAATGTATGTAAAATTTTCATTACAAGTCACTTGAAAAAAGTGACAAGGGAACTTTATAATTGACTTCAGAATGGGCTGCAGTGGCTCAGAAGGTAGAGAGAGCCGCTAACCTGAAGTTTGATGGTTCAATTCTCAACCATTACATACTGCTGTTGTGTTCTTGGGAAAGACACTACTGTGGGGCGAATGCATAATGACTTACTGATATTAGTCTTATCAATAGTAAGTTAAGAGACTATAAATAACTGTTTGAACCAAATTGTTTTAGTTTTTTACAATTTTGGGTACATTTAGGGATTGGCAATATTTAGTGGCTACACTGTATAATATTTTCATGTTTTCTTCAAAGGCAAAAAACTATTTAAAAAGCTGAAAACTTTCAAGCCATGTGTGACATTACACAAAGACACTCCAAATCTGTAGACTTCACACAGCGCTTTCAACCCAATATGCCAGAAAGATGACAGAAATAAAGGCCAAGAGTGAAACACCAACATCTAAAAACTAATCAAACCAGATGTCATTATTTACAGACAAGAGGTCAAATCAAGTACTTTTCACATAAACAAATGCACTTAAGTTTACTTTAAGAGAAACTCATTCCAGAGTAACATCAGCTAATACAGACAAATCAGACTCACATGGCTCCAGCCGCTGGATAACAGAATACTTTGAATTACTTTGGGTCAAGTAATGTATGCAAGAAGAATGGTGTCAATAATGCTTTGGAAATGGATGTTTTTGGGTGAAAAAACTTACAATAAATCTGACCAGTACAAACTGACTGCCAGTTTTTTTTTTGTGTGTGAATGGTAAATTTTCAATCCAGATTTATTAAAGTGCCAAAGAAGTTATTTCAAAGTAAAAGACTTGGCCCAAGCGGCTGGAGCCATGTCAGCACATGTCAGACAACATAATGCTCATATGGTATAACTGGGATCTCCCTGACGTGCATTCAGTAGTTCGGATATAAGGCATTGTTACATTTATCAGGTTCAAGGGCGTTAGTTCAGATTGTGCAAATGCATTATTAGAAGAAAACTGTTTTAAAGGAGACTCACACTGTTGGAGAGTTGCATCTTTCTACATAATGACTGTAAACTGAGATTCTGTATGTTGAATGTTGATGCTTGAACCGGCTGTGGCACTGTATAATCCTATGGGCGACATGGTAGTTTTCTTTGGCAGTAGTGGTTTCTTTACAGCCAACAAAAGAAAAATGCATTAAACTATTTTTTGTAAATATATTTTCACATTTTAGGTAGAACAACATTTTAACCAATGCTCAGCTGAGCAAAACCCATCAATTTGATGTCATCTGGGATTTCAGACCCTTCAATCCCAGAAGCCTGGAGAAACCACAAAGTAAAGTTAATATTGAGTTGTTTAGTTCAAAAATTAAAATGTTCTTACCAGTTTAAAAGTGACATTTCTATTGGCTGGAGGCTCATTTATTATTTTCTGCAAGTTTGCAGCAACTGCAAAAAAAATTAAGTAAAAAAATATATACATATTTATATATACACATATTTATGTAGTAAAATTATGTTTTAAGACAGACCTATTACTAAGTCCCTCCCATCGACCAGACCCGCAGACACCAGCTCCTGAGACACACCCTCTACAGTGTCTGCACAGGGACAATACACACAGTACACAGAAGAAAGTCATCAGTTTGGTGATAATCAGAGGGGGCAGAAACAGAAAACACATTATTTTATGTCTTTATGTAAACTCTGTTATTAACTGTACAGTATAGGCCATCTTCATCTTCAGAAATCTAAACCCAGGATGAGATTAAACTGTGAATGATTGTCTTACCTCTTCCTCGCATGAACTCAAAGCGGATATCATTTAGCTCCTTCTTGGAATTTCTAATAAGCAGAAGAGGAAACAATTAGATAAATATATTATTGAACTTTAAACTGTACGGTGTGGACATCCAAACATACCTTAACCTTAAAACCAAACTAATAGGAGCATTGACATCGCTTGGGGCAGCTGGAACCTGTCATAATACACAAAGTATCAAGTTACCTATGGGTCTTTTTCTGTCATTAAGCAGCATCTAGACAAAATATTACACAAATGTACAATATTTAGAGATGCTTATTGAAACTAAGGCATACATATTGGCCTTACTAGTCAAAATGTATAAAACCTAAAAGTAGCGCAGTGGGGAGGCGCTCGCCCTGCAACTAGAGGGTCGCCGGATCGAGTCCCCATTTGAGCGCATACAGTCGTTGTGTCCCTGTGCCTATGAAGGTGATTGTGTGATTGGTGGTCGGAGGGGCCGTAGATAAACTGGCAGTTACGCCTCTGTCAGACTGCCCCAGGGCAGCTGTGGCTACATAAGTAGCTTACTACTACTTACTGTATGGAGTCAGTGAATAATGCAATTGTAAAGTGTCTTTGGGTGTCCTGCAAAACCCTATATAAGTAATTTGCATTATGATAATTGCATTATCTTTCAGACCTGTAGTGGGGGTACAGCAGGAGGTGAAGCTGGGGCCTGGGGTTGAGCAGCCGGGGGTGAGCTGGCCGGTGCAGTGGGAGGAACTGCAGCCTGAGGTAGTTGAGCTGGAGGAGGCTGGAGCTGACTACTTAAAGGATCAGGAGTTTGGAAAATCTAAAAAGAAAAAAAAGAGAAAGACATATGATAATCTCTGGTACCATTTTTGTACAAACAAAAAAATAATATTTGTCTAATTTAATAATAATCTTGGACTTGGTGTTTTTTTTTTCATTAGCACATTTTTCAAACTATTGTTCAAGGTTTATGAGTCTTTTATTTTTGATAGTGCAGTTCTGTGTTGCTCTATATGCTACCTTTGTCAGACAAATCTCATATATGGTTGGTTACATCCATACTTTGTGATACATACCTCATTCTGTGGGCTCTCCTTCACTCGCGGTGACTGTTGAGGTAAGAGATGAAAGAAAATTATCAGCAAAGATCATACAACAATGTTGGAAAGAAAGCAAATAAAAACACACAAGGTAAATGGATGCAAAGAACACACAGAAACCACACAGATTTACAAAAAAGCTTACTCGTTTACGGTCTCGTTTACACAATATTCTAACGAGAAAACCAATAAAATACATACAAATACATATTTTATTGCACATACGGTCTCCTTTTCTTAATACAGCTTATTTGCTGTGGCTTCCTAAGCTACTAAGCAATCATACAGCACAGAAAGTAAAGCCAGTCTCCTAGTGTTTTTGGTAAATAGCTTAATCATGTCATCAATCAATAAAAAGTTTTCAATAATATTATGTCAGCATAGAAATACCTACACCAGGATTGAGTTGTAAACGAGTGAATACAAATTACTTTTTTATTTTATATGATTTGAAAAAATAAGTGGGGAAATACAGAAAGGGTAAATATTGCAAAAAATATATATAGCAAGAAAAACAAAGAAAGTAATGAAATGAGGACATTTTATCTATAGCCAGAGCATCATCGAGACAAACTGACAGACAGCACAAGTGATGCATCTGGCTCAGAGCTTGTGCATGTTTGGTCAGTTTGTCTGCAAAAAGGCAAGAATCAAGCAAATACAAGTAGCGGGTTTATTGATAGTCTTTAGTGATTGCCAAAAAAAAAAGGTCTTTCATTGTTGATAAGTAATTTGCTTTGTATTATTTCAAACCAATCTGGTGAGTAAAATCTTGATTTTGTATCAAGAGAAAGAAAACAAAATGCAGATGGCTTCCAGGAAGATGTCTCCCTTTTTTGACTGACTACAAACTAACAGGTTGTTATGTAATATAAGGTCAAGGCCAGTGATAATGACCCATTACTTTAAAGCCTTTATTAGAGATCATATGTATCAAAAACTTAAAGGCATGCACATTATTTAATCAGAATTGAAGATCGCCATACCAACAAATGTTATTTTGTAGTCTTTTAAGTTGAGTTCGACAAAAACACTGGTAGCTTTTGACAGATGTGTATATTTACTATTGACAGTGATACCATTGGTTTACTGTACTTTCTAGCATTCTTGCCTGCACCTATTTTCACCTTTAAAGCCTCTCCTGGTGCATTTATTTAATTATTTATAGTTATTTGAGCCTGATGAGATAACAGGGAGAGTGCTTCCTTGTTAGTGGATGCCATTTGTATTGTAGCTGGCCTCTGAACAACCCTGGACGCAGGCAGCTCGAGTGGGTAGGAGAAGCGCACTTGTCGCTTGGGGCCGCTAACTGGCTTCACCTGCTGCTCCTTGGCCATCAGACAGAACATACACACAGACAGACTCAGTGGGAGACAATGGACAAGGATGTGACTATACAAGAACATGAAAAGGACAATTTACAACAGTGCAGTTTCCAATTCAGAGGCCTGTGGTGGGCCCAATGCCACAGTCTGACCAGGACTAAAAACTACCATTTCAATTTCCACAATACACGCTAAATATTTTAAGCCATATTTTCTGGTTCCCATATTGAAACTGGAAGCCTTCTTTCAATAGTACTCACAAGATACTCTTATTTTGCTAGATAATGTATATTGAATACATTTGTGGTTGCTAAGAATATGGCTTTAACTTGAATTAAAATTGTCACTATTAATAATATGAAAACTATAAAATCTTGATACTATAAATAGTTGGAAACAAAATCAGCACTAAACTTGTATTATGTATCCAATGATTCCTCTAATAGACTAACACTATGTACATTTATGGGAAACTCTGGGAAGGTTAATCCAGACACACAAGAGAAAAGATGTCTCTCACCCTTAGAGCAGCGACAGCGGCTTTGCCTTCTTCACTTTCTTCATCTAACTCATCGTCGCTCCACTCCCATTCACCATCTTCTGTTTTATGGAGCCGCCCGCTTGAGCCTGGCACACGACGGACCTGAAACATAATATAATTAGATCATAGATTTTCTTATAATTGTCTTAATTTTGCTACATGTCTTAGATTTTTTTTAATGTTCATCTTAGCTACAGTAACCAAGCAATCCTTTGTGGACCCAATAAGTTTCACCAAGTATACATTTTATTAGTCTTACCCTTTTTGACCTCTCTGTTATTGTGGGCGCCCTCTGTAGTAATTTCTCATGTAAATATTCATGTGTCTGAAAAAGAGAAAAAGGCAAGGCTCTTCAGGGTTGGAGCAATAGCAGCAGCAAATGTAAATGTGTGTTCTTGTGCCACCCTCTGCTGAACACAGAGAGTACTGCAGCTCTAGGCCTGCTCCATGGTGCATTCAACAAACTCATTTTGGATTTAAGACTGTATTATGCTGGTTAAGCTTTCCGGTCACACTTTTTTCTTAAGAGAGTTGGGTCCAGTGCCCAGACATGTTTGAAAACTCAAATGACAGAACTAACCAATCATGCAGAGTTAGGGTTATTACACAAGTGTGGACTGATCAGACAAAGTCAGACAATTTGACCTACCTTTGCTTTCTGGAAAAATTTATTCTTCAACAATTCTGATGACGTTGGCCTATAATAAAGGAGAATACAGTAATAACTTTTAATGGTGATATTGTGATATGAGAAGGCATCATATAAAAAAAACTGAAGCACCTTTTCTCTGGGTCTTTCTGTAGAC
Organism: Philypnodon macrostomus; assembly: GCA_036025475.1. Lineage (NCBI taxonomy): Eukaryota > Metazoa > Chordata > Actinopteri > Gobiiformes > Eleotridae > Philypnodon > Philypnodon macrostomus. The sequence continues at coordinate 27,218 of JAVQKC010105188.1, read as the reverse complement.
ACAAGGAGACCATTTTCCTGAAGGATTTGCCATATTTTTTCACTATCTCTTTGTCAGTGATACCAGTCTCCAGTGATGGTGGGTCGTTCTGCAGTGTCAGCATCAAGACCTGAAGATTTCAAGAATATTTCAAAGCTAGAAATGTCAGCAAGGTTTTATCAAGACACTGAATTTGCAGTTGTATACATCTGGGAATTTGTTAGGCCTATTTTAGTGGAGCTCAATCTCCTTAAAATGTTCCCAAACCCCCCAAAAGTAAGTCATAGTAGGGGTGTGTGATATGATATAAAAGATTGTATTGTGATATGAAGATATGAAGCATTTATTTATACTCTGCTCTTTACCACCATTTTTACTTTAACAATGCCAGTGTTCATATTAGTTAAAAAAGGAAAATAAACAGTGTTAGGTATTATGATGAACACTGGATTTTATGTAAGGTTTTTATGAAAACACTAATAGCAGTAGTCTTCAGTGTAGGACAAAAAATACAAAGTCAAATAAATTCATTGAAATTATGATCTTGGCTAGATAAAATGTTGATATTATATTTGTATAATATTGACCATCCCCCATAGTGTATTTAAACCAGGTATGAACTAGGATTCATCAGCGTTAGACGTGAAACAGGACTAAACCAGAAATATTTTTTAATCTTATCCTTTAATTGTATCTAAACTATACAGTGGTATCTATTTCCAGGTTGTGTATTACTGTACTGACCTTCATTGGGGGGTATTTGTGATAAGGTGCTGCACCAGTGGCAAGTTCAATGGCTGTGATCCCAAAGCTCCATATATCTGCTTTAAAGTCATAACCCTTCACCTGTATAAAAAAAATATTTAAATTCAGCTTGGTTTTCTCTGTTAGGATTAAAACTGCAAAACATAGTATGAGACATGTTGATAGTGTTTGCAACGTGCTCTACAGGCAGACCATTTATTCTATCACAGTTTCATTATTTATTTAGCTTTATTTACAGGTTTGTTTTCTGTGTTGCAGGTTTTTGTTGTTCAATAACAGAAGTGACAAGCAATAAGTACAGACATAGATGTGTGAAACTTATTCATTTATACAAATGCTACAGAGAAAGGATGTTTATTTGTACTGATCCTTATGCATTTGCTTCAAAAGGCCATATTATGTTTTTATTCCAAGCTATTTGAAATCATTTTGATTACTCCTAGATTCACATTGATTCATTCATTCATCTTTCCGCTTTTCCCCTAATGGCTTGTGGGTGACTAACCCAGCAACTAGGGGCCTTAAGCAGGGTACATCATGGACAATGGCCAGTTAGTTGAAGGACAGACAACTGTTCAAACTCATATTCACTAGGGACAATTCACAAAGAGATTCAAAAATTATCCTAACACATGGGTGAAGGAAGGGAAGGAAACTAAAGTAACTGAAGAGAACCCTCTATAACATGAGTAGGACATGCAGACTAGAACTTAACCCACAGTCTCCTTGCTGGGAGGCAAGAGCACTAAATACCCGAACACCATGACCACAATTGCATTTCACTTTTGCTATTATAAAAAAATGCAAAGCTCATGTTCCCTTGTTGACCAAAACTCTACTACTACTTCTCTACTACAGCCAATCCAAACAATAGAAATTTAACATACATAAAAAGGGAAAACTGTTTTCAGCTCCTGAGTAGGTAGGGGCCACAGATATATAGAAAACACGTGAGGAGGAAAGAAAATACAACTACGGGAAAGTTTTTGCTAAAAATATAACATTATAAACATGGCCGTAAGTCCAGTTAGCATGAGACTAACCTGCTCCATGACCTCTGGAGCCATCCAACATGGCGTCCCCACAAACGTTTTGCGTACTTTATTTCTCGTCATGTCTCCACCTGTGGCTAGAAAAGCACTGACTCCAAAGTCTGTAGGAAATACCAGAAAGGACGCGGTGAGAAAAGCACACACAAGGCAAAGCTATGAAGTACTTAGAACAGTCTGTCAACAGTGGCTTTGTCAATAGTTCAACAACAAAATCACGCTCAAGAAACAAAATGGCTTGGACAGGTTTCAGTAGAAATATTTATCTTCACGTAACCTCCAAGTCACAAGTGGCTAAAATAATATATCAGATCTCTATCTAGATCTCTGTCTAGATCTCTATCCATCTATCTATAACTATATAAAACCATAGGGTGAAGTTACCTGCGATCTGCACTGATCCATCGTCTCCAAGAAGGATATTTCCAGCCTTAAGGTCTCTGGGGAAAAATATTTTAAAATTGTAAATATAAAAAATGTTCAATGAACATAGTGAAATACAGGTTAACATAACTATATATCTATATATTAATATATTGCCATATTAACAAAAAACATTCTACTACCTGTGCAAAAAAGACACCAAACATTACAAAAAAGATAGAAATGCCTCAAACATCATTATTAAAAGTAATTAAAGACATATATTTTTTCTAAGAACTATAAAAACAAACTAGAAAGTACATCATTGCAAGTGGTTGCGTGTATACTCACATACAGAGTCATGACTTTGCTCACATTTTTTTTTAAATATATCTAACTTTTATTTACACAATGTGTAAAACAAATGTATGCTTCGTTCAAATGTCACTGATGACGTCATCAGTGGCATTGATGATGTTATCATTGTTGTCTGTTTTGTATTCTTTTAAATAGAAGGATAGGTTGTCATCATCACATCAATAACTATCACCATGGCAACAGAATGGAATGCTAGCACAAAGGAACAAAGCACAAAGGAACCTGACTCACCTTAGACACAAACAGTGGACCAATACACAAGTATTTTTGGTGCTGGGAGATTATTAACTAGAAATTTTCAGAAAACAGACAACATAGAACTTGAAAAAGATGGCAGCACAATTGAATACCACTGGCCTTTGTAATACAGGCTACAGAACAGCGGATGACGTTACCATTGGAGAGACTCTTTGTGGAGGTACTGTCCCTTACTTTGTGGTAAAGTTTCTTGGAAGTGGATGCTGTGCTAAAGTTGCCATGTGCCGTAACGTCCAAACTAACAAGATGGTGGCGGTAAAAATACTCAAAAATGCAAGAATGATTGCAATATCAGAATATGAGGTGTCCATAATGCAGACTCTCCGTAAAATGGACTGTGACCGCTGTAATGTGGTGAAGTTCATTGAGACGTTCGAATATACGGGCCTTGTCTGTCTAGTATTTGAGATGCTGGACATAAACCTTGAAGAGCTCAAGCGTCCCTTGTCTCCACGTGAGATCCGCCCCATAGCCCAGCAGCTACTGGTAGCGCTTGACGTCCTAAAACATTTTGGAGTGATACATACAGACCTCAAGCCCGACAACGTCATGTACACGAACCAGAAGAACGAGCCAAACAAGGTCAAACTTATAGATTTTGGTTTGGCCATTTTGTCTTCACAAGTAGAGATAGGGCTATTAAAGCAGCCTATTGGCTACATGGCTCCTGAAGTGACATTGGGCTACATGTTCGATGAAGCCATAGATATGTTTGGCTTGGGTTGTTTATTGGCTAGCCTCTACCTCAATGCCCACTTGTTTCCAAACTGCCCATTTAAATCAATGAAGCAATTGGTGGAGATGCTCGGGCTTCCACCTGAGAACATGCTTCGTGAGGGAGTTTACAGCAAACGCTATTTCACAGAGACAGTGGTTGAAACCACGGGGGTAACAGGATGGAAACTAAAGAGGACAAAAAGTGGCACAAAAAAGATTACTTTTAACTCCTTGGTTGATATGTTCATAAGCATGGATACTGAGGAGTATAAAGATCGTCAGGTCTTTACTGAGTTTCTTAAAGGCTTGATGCACCTTGATCCAGTTCACAGACTTACACCTAAAGAGGCTCTGGATCATCCATTTATCACTATGTCACACCTGACCAATAGTCATTATCTAAAGGCATCCAAACATGACATGAAGTTGTGTTTGCCTTATGAAAACGTATGTGATCTCTTATCTACTAAACCTGTAGCAGGAGACTTTGGCTCAAATCATAACATTGCTGCATTAGCAATGTTAGCGCCTCATGAAAACATGGGACAGCAAAAGAAGGCCAACACTAAGCTGGCGGAGACCAAAGAATTTCTCCAAAAGCAAGGGATTAAGTTTCTGCAGTTGAAAAGAGGGGTCGACATTTGCCTGGAGGAGACCAGAGATGCTCTACAAATGACAGAGAAGAAACTTAAAAATCAGGTGGACTTCAACAAGCAGCAACAGGAAAAAGAGAAGAAGTTGCTAGCCCAGAACAGTGATGTCAGTGATGAGCTGAAGGAGACCAAAGAAATTCTCCAAAAGACAAGGGCTAAACTTCAGAAGCAAAAAGACTACAACAACAAGCTTCTGCAGGCCAAAAGAGAGGTCGACATTTGCCTGGAGGAGACCAGAGATGCTCTACAAATGACAAAGAAGAAACTTAAAAATCAGGTGGACTTCAACAAGAAGCAACAGGGAAAAGAGAAGTTGCTAGCCCAGAAGAGTGATGTCAGTGATGAGCTGAAGGAGACCAAAGAACTTCTCCAGAAAACAAAGGCTGAACAGAAGGAGCAGGTTGAGACCAATAAGAAGCTTCAGAATAGTATCCAAACGTTTCTCCGGGAGCAGAAAGAGATGAATAAAAAACTTAATTCTGAACAGAAGGTCAATTCCAAGCTAGAAGAAAATCTCCAAAAGGCAGAGGTCAAACTTCAGAAACAGATGGAAGCCAACAGGAAGCGCCAGAAGGAGGGTGAGTTGTTGGCTCTGAAAAATGTTGAGCTGGAGAAGACCAAAAAAGTTCTCCAAAAGACATATGCAGATCTTCAGGTGCAGATGGAGCACAATGAGAAGCTTCAGCAGGCCAGAAAAGAGGTCAACATCCACCTGGAGGAGACCAGAGAATATTTCCAGAGGTTACAGACTGAACTAGTGAAGGAAAGGGAAAAAAATGAGTTGCTAGGCCAGAGTATTAGAGAGATGAGGCAGGTCAAGCAGAAACTTAAGAAAGACGTTAAACTGGAAAAGGAGAAAGAGGTCTTCCAGGCTTGTAACAGTAAGCTTGAAGAGAGTCTGAAAAAGCAGCTCCAAATCACAGATGATCTTAAACAACAAGTCGAGAAAGAAAAACAGGAGAAAGAGGGCATCCAGGCTCTGTTAAGTGAAAAGCTGAGGACCCTTGAACAAGAAGTAGAGAAGGAACAGAAAGAGAAGGCAGCATTAACATCTTGCCTCAATGTAAAACACAAAACGTTTTACAATACTGTTTTAAAGGAGAAAGAGAAGTTGTTAAAAACGATTCAAGATTATGAAAACTGCAGTGAGAGCCAGAAAAAACAGATTGAAGAGCTGTCCATGACCCTGTTGAGTGTGGAAGAGGAGAAGACCCGTATAGTTCTGGATATAAAAAACCTGACCTCCACTCTGAAGACCACAGAGGAACAGAAACAGCTGACAGGAGACGCATTAGAACGGCTGGTGCAACTATTCGACCAGAGCAGGAGAAAGAAGAGGAGGTTTTGGCATTGCTAAAATCTTTTCTTTTCTCACAAAAAAAGGAGAAGAGAAGAGGGGGTTTGGCATTGCTGAATCTTTTGTTCTTTTCTCAATCCACAGCAATAAAAATAAATAAAAATATATATATGTGTGTATTGTATTGTTTTGTATCATTCACTGTCATCCATGCCATTCCATGGAAAATGGGGGGAAAACGGGGGAAATTTTTGCATTCAATTTAGATAATCTGAACAACTATTAAATGTACAACTACCAATAGTAATAGTATAAATCTCCTATAGTGCAGACATGTTTTAAACTTTAATGGTGCGTTCACACCAGACGTGAAATTTCTGTCTGTCGCATCTATTTGGTCGATTGACACTTTGAAACAACTCGCGCGCCAGCGGTGACCTTTTCGCTTCAAACGGAGGCTGTGTGTTTCTATGCTCTTTATTCGTATGTTTTGTGATACGTGGACCAGCCTTCATAGGAGAATCTCCGCTTCAGATCGCACAAGTCACACAAAAACATGGCTCCAGTCACAAATAACATCTAATTACTCACTACAGTATCTCAGGAGACTCTGACATAGTTCCGTTTAGTATTCTTGTCTGTATAAACCAACACACGCGACAACGTGCCTTGACATAGACTTAACACTGAAATCAGTCGCTCTTGTCGCGTCTTTCACGTCTGGTGTGAACGCATCATAATAACAGCTGAAGCTGAATTTTTTTAAATAAACCACATGTATAAATATAACCACTTACAAAAGGCAAAACAAGTCTACTTTGTTTATTGTTAAAAACTTGAGGCATCAAAATCTTTACATGGCACTTTACATGCCATAAACAGTGTGGAGCTAATTGGTTTCTGCTTCTAGCAGCCCCCCTGGTGGTGATAAGGACTCAGCAGACATCTATTGGGAGCACTCTGTATACGTTTGTGTGTGCCAATGAGAACTGCCACATAATCTGAGAATGACTACTGCCACTTCGCCGGCTAGACAGTCGTCGTAGCAACAGACAAAAGGTGAAGAAATAAAGATGACATTGGTGATGTTGGGGTTCTTCTGATTTTGTTTTAGTTCATCAGCAGTACATTTCATTTAAGACAGATGGGGGAGTTGTTGTAAAATGCTTGAAGCCTTTGCTCAAGGAGAAGTATATTTAGTTGGATCATTGTAACTACCAAATTAGACTCAATGGATGTAAAAATAGTAAACTATTAGGAGTATGGTTTTAATGAGATGAGATATACTCTCTCATACAATAGTAGCTCAAGAGGATGATTCATTTTACAGACTATAGCTTATGCACAAAGATGAACTGAAAGAGCACAGTAGAAGTAAAATACAGTATTACATGAATACATGATTGCAGCTGAATATCTTAATATGAATCCTTTCACACCATGAGCAATAATAGACTACACTAACCAAAAGTTATCACAATGAATGGCTTATGGCAAATAGACACTGGATTTACTAGTCAATGTTGGGTAAATGTCAAAATTTTCAAGCTAAATCAGGATCAGTTGTAAACCAGCACCAAACCAAGGACTGAAATATAATATAATTTTTTCTGTTATTTTATTTGACCCCAACACTGCTTTTTAATAGTAGTGAACAAATATGGTATATATTTATGTCAGATGGAATACCATAAAATGATTGTGATTTATTTATATATATTAGAAATAACAATAAACTTGCGATAAATATCACCCTATTTTCTGTATAATAACTTGACCCTGATCACCTCTGACAGGAAAAGTTGTCCGTCTGTGTGATAAACTTTGATGTGCGGCAGTGTCTCAAAAGTTCAATTACATAACTTAGAACAGAGCATCAGGGGAAAGATGAAAAATGGACCTGACAGCTGCTGCGAGTGGCTCTTAAAAAGCAGAGACTGGAGATTGACCTCTTCAAAAGTGTCTCTACACATTTCTTGGTGTGACTTCACTGTCCGGCCTCAACAAACAAGTAATGATCAGGTCAAAAGAGTGCAGCATTCTTGTATTTAGTTACTTAGAGCTTCTGTATTAGTGTAAACAAAAAAGCTTGAGTTAGACGTTGTATATACTTTAGCACAGCCACAGTATTTGCCAACTATTGTCAAAATGTCTCATTTGTGTCAGGTTTTGACTGAAAAAAGCGGGAATTCAAGTAAAGCTCATCAATTTAAGTTGAAAAAGGTTCACACTTTTTGAGTTAATTTTGTTGACCACTAGATAAGTATTTCAGTAAACATAATTTCACAAATTATGTGAAATTTGAATTGTCTTGTTTGATAAAAAAAAAAAAAAAAAGCTGCAAGCCATGGCCACATATGGTGTGAATAAAAAAAAAAATATCAGAGAGCTCTACCTGTTGGGCAGATCCTAATTAATTTCACCTTTCTACATTATTGGACACAAGTTCATCTAACCTGGATGCGCGTGCTTTTCCACTATACACTTCATTATTACAGCCAATGTAGGTAGGTTTATGTAGAAAGGTAAATTAGAGTGTTTTTTTGTCTTCTGAGATACAGGATTAAATAAATAAATACAACTCTGATATATCTGATATGTGAACACCCTAACATGGTAGAAATCTCAGAAAAACAAGAACTTAGCAGAACAGGACTATAGTCAATTAAACCTATAAAGACAAAATAAGCAACTCATTTTGTTTCCACAGCAGCCGAGGATAAGATTCACTGCAGCAGATTGTAATGCTGTGAGAAAAAGGCTGCAGACAAGTCATTAACATTCACAGGAGAGGAAGAGGAGCAGGGAGGAGGAGGTGGTGACACAATGCACCAAGTTCAAAGAAAACTGTAGCGGTTTGGAAAAAACTTACTTGGACAAAGTTACAACAAGGCCTGTAGATTATAAATAGCAATTTCATTATTTTCAGCAATCAGCAAGTAAAATATTATAATAAAATAAATAAATACATTGTTCGGCTTCCATTTGAAAGAAGAATATTTGTCCAGTCAAAAATATGTGTTACAGATAAATCACAAAATATAAAAACAACCTAGTCCTGATTTAGTCCTCAGATTAGCCTTGGTTTAGTCCTGGTGCTAGTTTAGCTGTGATTTAGATGTGATTTAATCCTGGTTTAGTCCTTGTTTAGCCATAATTTAGTTCTGGTTTAGCCTTGATTAAGCCTGATTGAGTCCTGGTTTAGTTTTGGTTTAATACTGAAAACTAAATGCAGCCCCAATTCCAGCACTTGCTTACAATATTTCATAGGTAGTAACTGTTATATAACTCCAAACAGTGAAGAATGAGTATGATGGCAAATGTTTTTTCATATTTATGACCCTCTGAAATAGTGGTGAGGGGGGTTGCCAGGTGGGAACAGACCTGGTATGAAAAACTCAGGAAGATTTATCACTCTCATCTGGTAACTCCACTGGGTCACCTCCATGACATCACATCCCAGTGCTAGGCTGACAGTGCCCCAACAATCCACTAAAACATGAGCCTTTATGAGAAACCACCTCTATCACCTCCAGACTCCAAATACCTCTTCATTATCAAGGGGTGAAAATATTGAGTCCTTGTTTAGCTGTGGTTTAGTGTTGGTTTGAGATATAGCAAGTCTTAAACACTGCATCCAATATAAGTGTGATGTCTATTTGAAAACACAAACACATTTCTCAGTCAGTATAGTCCTCTTGTTGACAATGAAACATCAGCTTTTGTTTAAATGATTTAGCCTGCTCAACTGTTGAAGTGTTGACGATTCATGTTGTCTATTGCTCTCAGAGGGAGAGGGAGAAACTACGGTATTAACGAAAGCAATTACAAAACCCCATTACGAGGAATATTTCCATATACTTTAATTGGCAATATCTCATGGCAGTTTTCTTAATTCATGTGAGAAAGGTTTATGTTTTGTGGGACATTACAATTACATCATGCATATAGAGGCTCACCTGCTGCTCACTTTATAGTGACACATCTAAATAGGTGACTTCATGCTGATGTGAATGCGGAGGGGGAACACTTTGCTGTCTTGTGGTAAATGTCTCTAGTGATGCCTACAGCCCTAGATCATATTGACTCTAATTGCTTTTCTGCTTTGCCTTGACTAGATGGAACAAATCATGTGACATTTTCTCTTTCGCCCACTCATATGACACGGCTTACACACATGCACAGTCGTATGTACATATTTTTACGTCAGCCGCAGAGATTAAGAGCCTCTCAGCATGTTACTGAACTATGAGCTAAAGACAGACCTCGGGCTGGCTAGTGAAATATATGAATGACATGATAACCTCCCTCTATAACTTCTACATGAGGTCATGACCCGATGCAGTCATAATGTCTCAGTATGAGCGCGAACCCTTTAAATCTCTATAAGGGCTTTGCAAATTGCAAATGTATATTAATATTCAACAAACTAAATGTAACAATGTTGTGTTTCATTTGTTTAGTTCTGATTGCTTACAACATACACTATATTAGCCCTGAAGTTTTGGTTTATATTGGTTTAGCAGTGATTTAGTCCCGGTTTAGTCTAGGTTGAGTTCTGATTTAGTGCTGATTTACCCCTTGATTAATCTTTTTGATTGTTTTGGTAAAGTGTACACCATTTGCTAAATTTGAAATTGAGGTTGAACTATCTAGTAACAAAAATTGCATATGTTTTTTTCTGTACAGCCCTCTTTACATCAGAGCAAAAAGTCTCTCTTTAGCATGCTACTCAAGATTATTTACCTATAATTCACACATGTAGCCAGTCTACAATAGGTAACGAAGTGTACAAGACACTAGAGATAAAGCTTTCTGTGTCCAATGTGAGGGACTTAGCCTGGAATTGAACTAGCTTAGAGGGAGCCTTCAGGATCACATTTCCTATGGCACGCAAATCTGCCATTGACACATTCCACTAATACATATTCACGGTGGACCTCTACAGATTATCAGTGAGCATTAGTCCACTTAGAGAGCACTGTTTGAATCCACAACTGTTATAATGGTGCTTCTGAAGTGGACTACAAGTGTTTTAGATACGGCCTGTTATTTATTATGGCTTTCAAAACATGTCTGAAAAAAAAACTTGACTACTATTAGTCAAAGTAGTAACCCACAAAGTCTGATTCGATGTTGCTGTAGAAGCCAGGGGAGGGACTTAAGTAAAATAATAATTAGGCCAGATTACCTACTCATGGAGCAGGGTCAGACAAAGCATTTTTATTAATTTGATACTATACAACAATTGTATATTTTAGAAAAGAGGTCTGTAGTGTGGTCCTATTACCTGTGGATCTGTCCATTCTTGTGCAGATACTCCAAGCCTTCGAGCACGTCTTTCAACACTGTGGCTATGGAGGCTTCATCTAGGACTCCAGTCTTGTGCTCCCCTCGTGAGATGATATGCTTGATCACATCCAACACTGAACCTGGAAAATAAACAAGGACTTTTAGAATGACGACTTGCAAAAACATCATTATTGTCTTGATCTGGTAAGATATGATTTTGTTCTTGTTTCTGGCCTTAACAGAAAAACAACTTTCTAAATCTATGAGAAAGTCACCTCGGGCTAGAGTTTGTATTATTTCTCTAAAGTGAATCTTTTTATGAAAACATATACTTCCTGCTAGATACACAGACAGACCATTTGTGTCTAATCATATACAGTTTGATCAATTATATTGTAGATACACAAAAACCATTTTAACTCATGGTAAGACTGAAAAATTATAAAGCTGTAGCTCCATAACCATAAATCTTACTATGACCTTTCAGTTTGACCATGGCAAAACAAAACACTGACGGAAAAGACAAATCGTTAATATCCTCAAAGAAAAAACTCAAAGAATGTACAATGGGCTGGTCTTTTTTGTGAAATACAGGATACAGTTCAAAGATGAAATAAGTTAAGTCTGTGTAATTTTGTCCTGGAGGGCTTCCACTTTAATGGGCTCAAAGTGAATGAATTGCAAACAGATAAGAAAATATTGCAGGATCACAGTGAAATCACAATGGCTGCTGTTAAGGTGATTATAGTCTAAACCAGGACAAAATAATCACAGTAAAATCACAATAATTTCTGTCAGGTCGGGTTTATGCCTAACCCATGTTTAAACCAGAACATAAACCAGAACATAAACCAGGTCTAAACCAGGACAACCTCCTGGTCTAAACTAGGACTAAACCAAGACTAAATCAGTTTAATGACAATGGTTTATATAGGGTGTTTTTTTAATAGTCTTCTCAATGGCATGTGCCGATTTATATATTGATGTGAATTTGAAATCTGGGTCAGGCTATGGTATTTTCTATTTTTTGCTGAGCTGACGGGTAACATGTGGCAAAGGTGCAGCAATAGTCAGGTCATTCAACAGTGTGTTCTGCTGATTAAAGTGCCACTTTGTATGAATAGTCAGGCAGATTGTCTGACTTTTGAAAGAAAAAAGGACTTTGGTCTCTGAAAATGAAAGGAAATTAAATATTTGCATTCTGTAGAAAAGAAAATTGGGCGCCAACAGTGAATGAGGACAAAGATAAAGAAGCAATTGGCTGACAAGCTGCGTGTTGTGCCACAAGACCATGAGCCATGCTGACAAGTAGCACACGCAAACAAAAGCTGGAAGTGGCCTTTTCAATATTCCCAACAATGTCTGGATTAATTCATTATTGTTCCTTTACTTATTTCAGTTTTAGACTCTTTGTTGACCAGAGCCTAGCATAGCAAATATGGGTCTTAGGCAGAGAACACCTGGACAATGGGTTGACAGAAAAAAAAACATTGACTGTCAAATTTTTTCCACATGGGACAATTTTGAGCTTCCTACCACATGACCAGGGTGAGGAAGCTTAAGTACCTGGAGAGAACCCGAAGTAACACAGGGAGGACATGCAGACTCAGAGGGATTGTAGTCGGCCTCCATTCTCAGACTAAACTGACTGTGTTCTTAAAGTACAGTCCACCTAAAGCTACAGCCTGCAAAGGGGAGGACTGCAAAATATAGTGAAGCATCAAAGGGAGGCGGGAGGAACTAGGAAGCAGGGTCAATGGGTTCGTTCTCAGTGACAAAGCAGTGCAAAAAATGTGATTCAGCAGCGAGCAAGGCATAGTGCCACACAGTCAAAGAAAGGGCGAGAGACTCTGCTTGAAGGTATGCTGGGGTGAGATAGTGCTGGAGAAGGTGTGAGACAGCTCTTTGAAGCTCACTGAAAAAAGGCAGCCTGTTTCCTTAGCAGTCTAACCAGGACTGAACCAGGACCAAACCATAAATAATCTGAAAAAAACGGGCTGTAATTCTAATGAGCCCAGAAATGAAGGTTGTGATTAGACAAGGTACCAGGAAACTAATGATGAAAAAAGTCTATTTTCAGCTCTAGGGAAGATAAATAATGCAGCAGCCATCTTGAATGTCATGTGATTTTGTTCCTATCTAAACCTTAAGAGACTGTAGCAAAACAAATACAATATAAATGTAACAAAATCATATTATTCCATTCAATTTACTTACAAATATTAGTTATTATAGTATTAACATTGAGGGTCGTGGGTGACTGGAGCCTATCCAAGCAACCGTGGCAGGGCTGACACAGAGACAAATTAGCCAAAACTATCCCCTAACTCTTACATTCATCCAATAAAGGCATTTTTCATTCACCGGTTCTCATAACACATACATGCTTTTGGCCAGTGAGATTATTTGAATACATTTTATTCAAATCCCTAGAAAATCAAACCAATGCCAAAGCACCTACCACGAGTTTATATGACTCACAGAGCATATATTAAGTTTCAACAGGGGCATTGTGCACTGTAAACCATACAAAAGCTAGAAAAATGCCCAGTCATCGTTTGCTTTTCACGCTGGATTAGCCAAAATCTCAAAGGATTTGGGGCAAAAACTTTGAAGGTGTAAAAATCAGCACTTGAGAAAAAAATTCTGCTTCATCCTTGAGACACCTTTCATCACCTTTGTAATCTTTCATTGTGCAGAGCAGAGGAGTGAGCTGTGTAAGAGTGGGGAATCATGAAAGCAGATGCCAACTGTGCTAAAGGCCAGTGGGGAACGCCAGCAAAAGTCAGTTGGAAGACGAGATTTGGGAGGGGTTTATATGGGGCTGTAGTGTTGCTGCATGGATGTAGTCTAACAATTCAACCATTCATTCATTCATTCATTCATTCTATGGGCCTTAAGTGGGGCATACCCTGAACAAAAGCCAGTTCGTTGCAGGGCTGACACAAAGACCTACATAGACAGCTCGTTCAGTCTAACATTCATTCACCAAGTTAAAATTTTTCTCCAAACACATGCATGGATTTGAAAAGTGAAGAAAACCCATGGTAACAAATGTAGACTCCACCCAGAGAGAACGTACTGTATGCCAGTTGGCCTGAGACTCAAGCCCCCAACCTTCTTGCTGAGATAAAGGATCTAACATCATTCACAATGGTCCAATTTCCTTTTAGAAGAGGAGAGACTGTTTTCTTCGACTGGATAACACAACTATTCCTAATGAACAAACTACCATTACCCGAATAGCACTATGTTCTCATTGATCTCCAGGGATACATTCCTAAACTTGCATTGGCATGACTCACTCAAACCACTGTCCCCGAAGTCTGAGGGTGTCTCTCTGATGTTCACTCATTCATTCGTTCACGGATTATACTCAGCTTTAATTAAACTGTTGTTTGAAGGCCAACGTCAGAACTGGAATTTCCTGAAAAGCTCAGCGCTGACAGTGAACCTACAGCTGTGCAGGTTTGGCCTTGAGTGAACATGCAAAAGAAGAAATCCATTTTTAAGGTCTGTCATAAACCTCTCTTTGCTAAAATATGAATTGGTTAATGTAACAAGTCTGAATATGTATGTGAAACAGGGCTGCACAATTATGGCTAAATTATTGTTATCGCATTCTCAGCAAATACAATATCTGTGTCACAAAATCCTCCTGAAATGTGTTTTCCTATGTTTGTGACTAAGGACGTCTTTCCTTAATTTAGTCCTAATTAGATTTTTCCCCCTCATTTGGTCTTAAGTTTTGAATTTGAATCAGTTTTAACAAGTAAAGATTCAATGGAAAATTACAATATTACAATATTCAACATGTTTTTCTCATATTGTGAAGTGAATTCAAATTTTTTTTGTAGCTTGAGGTCTGTGTCAGATCAACTGTGGAATTGCCAAAAGAGCTTCAAACCAAAATACCAGCCCAGACAGAAGCTTTCTTCCGCTCCATCAACCCAGACAGTGGGGTCAGAATGTCCTTCCTGTGGCTGGTCTGCTGTGCCCTGTGGAGTAATAGTCTATAAACCCAGCCTCATTTCAGCTCTGTCTCCATGGCCTGCATCGCTATGGCCATCATTTTATTACCGCCACAATAAACCTCCACATCAAGGGCCTCTGTTTAACGTGGATGAGTGAGGACATCTTAAGTGCTGCGTGGCCCGCTGTGAAGCTGGCTCTCTGCTGTGGCGTGGCGTGGCGGGTTCAATGCCACAGCTGCCGGGTGCTTGCCAACAGCTCCAGACTCGAGGGGATCTGAGGGAGCAAGGCACGCCACCTGGGCACTATTCATAAAAGTGGGCCGCTGTTTACACAAGGGGCTTGGGCAGGGAGGGGGTGAAGAGTGGGTTTCAGTGGACACTTGCGCCTGTATAATCAGGCATCTGCGATCATGCAAGAGAAAGAAATAGACATGTGGCTATGTTTGACCGTTACTCTAGAAAGTTCTGGTCTTTTCAGACCGATGATTAAATAATAATCATACTAAATAACTCACTAATTAAGCATTAGTTAAAGTTTTAGAGGTTTTCCAAGATAAAAAAGGCTTGACCATTAGTAGTAGTAGTAGTGGTAGTAGTGGTAGTAGTAGTAGTAGTAGTAGTAGTAGTAGTAGTGGTAGTGGTAGTGGTAGTGGTAGTAATAGTAGCAGCAGTAGGAGTAGCAGTAGTAGTAGCAGTAGTAGTAACAGTAGCAGTAGTAGTAGCAGTAGCAGCAGCACCAGTAGTAGCAGTAGTAGTAGTAGCAGCAGTAGTAATAGTAGTAGTAGCAGCAGTAGTAATAGTAGAAGTAATAGTAGTAGCAGTAGTAGTACCAGTAGCAGCAGCACCAGTAGTAGTACTAGCAGTAGCAGCAGTAGTAGTAGTAGTAGTAGTAGTAGTAGTAGTAGTAGTAGTAGTAGTAGTAGTAGTAGTAGTAGTAGTAGTAGTAGTAGTAGTAGTAGTAGTAGCAGAAGTAGTAGGTGTAGTACCAGTAGGTGTAGTAGTTGTAGTAGCAGTAGTAGTAGTAGTAGTATTTGTAGTAGTAGCAATGGAACAAGTTTGCGAACCACAATGTTAGAGTTGTGACACTTAACAGTGCATTCCATTCTTTCTAGCTGTACAGCATATTCACCTGAAGAAATCAATTCCAACCTTCCTTTTCTTTCATTTGTTTGTGTGGAAACATGTGGAAACATGTGGAAACATGTGGAAACATGTGGAAACATGTGGAAACATGTGGAAACTTGTGAAAACATGTGGAAACATGTGGAAACATGTGGAAACATGTGGAAACTTGTGGAAACATGTGGAAACTTGTGTCCTGAAGATGAAAATGGTGACCATGAAACAAAGTTCAAATCAATGTGTTACAACTCACTCTTCTATCAATCACTTTTCAAAAGAACAGAATGTAGAGCTTTGAATGGGGCTCCTGCTCACTTATTTATGTCAGCCACGGACTGTTATCTGTGTGGCTAGAAGGCTAGAAGGAGCTTGCAAGTTAGAATCCTTTTCAACTGTGTGTATGAGCCTTTTCACAAGCAAGGTTGTCAGGGTGCACAAAGCAATGAATGTGTTTTTTCTTGATTTAAAAGAGCTTACAAGATAAATACATTATAAATTAATTTCCTATTCGCTTTTAACTGTTCTGTACGTGAGACGTGTTATGTTTGTGCAGACGCAGTGTTCTGGGTCTGGGTTATGAAGCATTGTAGCTCACTTGTTGTAAGCATGAGATGTGGCTGAAACAGCAGCTCTTGTGTCAAAAGTCCTATAAGAAAACATTTAAAAGAGTCCTGAGTCGACCTGAGTGAGTGCGGGGCGTTACAATACATTATAAACTGTGGAGGAAACATCAGTTCATGACCCTACTAATGAATCAATTTCTACTCTGTATTGAGTGCAGTGTATATTAAATATAACGAAAGAGCCCATATAATGATAACGTGTGTGTTACAATACTTAATATGTAACACTCAATACACACAATATTTATTTACATATCACATCACTTTGATCTTTAACAAAACCACCTTGTTCGTACAGAAAATGCCATTAAATTAAATGCAGTTTTCATTGCAAATTTATCACATTTGATACATTTTTTAAACTTGTACTGTCAACATATAGACCATCTATATCCGTTTCTTTTCTTATATCGGTGTTGTGTATACAGTAAAGTTCATTATCAATAGTTCTAATTATGGATAGAAAATGATCAAAGCTTGAATAATGAATTCATTTGTTGCATCATGAAACTTCAAACACGAGAGCATACGTGCAGGTAAATTTCCATTTCCCCACAGAGCATACACTATAGGGAATGTGCTCTACATACTGCATATACACAGTAAACGCTGCAGGTAACCCAGAATAAACAATAAGAATAAAACCTTGTATGTTACTTTGAGTATGCTCTGACAGGAGGCTGGGGCCTGGGTACATGCTCCAGCCTCAAATAAATACTATTGTTTGTCTCCTTTTTATACAATTATCGTATGTGTTTGATCTGTTTGTTTTTTACTTTTATCTGCACTGAGTAATGAGACATAAACTCCAGATACACTCTCCACCTCTGAACCCAGGAGACCACCTCTAAAGAGAAACCTTGCACCAACAGCGCAGTGCAAATGCAGAAATGTGACAGAGATAAATAAATAGCTAACACAGAGATGACAGTGCTTCTCAACAGGGGGTAAAACCTTGGTTCTATTAAAAAAGACAGAGCTGTCATGGCTCCTCTGTAATCCTATAGATGATGGTATTATCAGGATACTACTAAACTTATGATACCTGGGTTATCATGCAATGTTGGCCTGACATTAAGTTTAATGTCAGGTGAAGGTCAGGAAACTATAGGCACAATATAAAAACAGCAACAAGTAAAGCAATAGTGTCTGGCTGTACATAATATGTATGAATAATGAATGAATAAAATCTATTTATTTTTATTTTTTTACATTATACCTTTGTTTCCACATGATGACTAAAAGACTAAGACTGAATGTTAATGGTGATATTGTTTAGTATCAAGTATCGTATTTTCCGGACTATAAGAGTCTCTGGAGTATAAGTCATATCAGTCAGAAGTCAGAAGAGGAAACAAACATATATAAGTCTAAGACCAAGAACAGACACCTGCACAGACATCTACAGACACACCTGCGCAGACGTCTACAGACACACCTGCGCAGACGTCTACGGACACACCTGCGCAGACGCCTACAGACACACCTGCGCAGACGTCTACAGACACACCTGCGCAGACGTCTACAGACACACCTGCACAGACGCCTACAGACACACCTGCGCAGACGTCTACAGACACACCTGCCCAGACGTCTACAGACACACCTGCACAGATGTCTACAGACACACATGTGCAGACATCTACAGACACACCTCGCAGACGTCTACAGACACACCTCGCAGACGTCTACAGACACACCTGCGCAGACATCTAAAGACACACCTGCACAGACGTCTACAGACACACCTCACAGATGTCTACAGACACACCTGCGTAGATGTCTACAGACACAAAGAAGAACAAACCTAAGAAGAGTGAATCAGATCTCAGAGGGTTAACTACATCAGTCTCATCAGTGCATTATCTAACTGTATCTCATCTTATCTCTTTTATAATCTACGCTAGTTTTGTGATTATATCTGTCAACTGTAAAACAAGCCGCTAAAGTTGAAGCGTTTCTCCACATGAAAACAAAACAACACTCCCTTCCAGAGACACGCCCTATTGTCACAGCGACGGCAGTGAGCACTTCACAAAAACTCTGATCGTCTACATTTTAAAATGGTGGTGTGAAAGTAAAGGTTTGCAAATAATAAAAATGATATATATTTTGATCTATAAGTCACACCTGACTATAAGTCACATAGCCAGACTAAGAAAAAAGTGTGACTTATAGTCCGGAGAATACGGTAAGTAAGATATCATTATACACCATAGTGGAAGATTTACTGAAGGTAAACTCTGACGCACATGAGGTATGTGAGGCAATATTTGCTCCTGAGACTCAATCCATATGGTTAAAACATGCGAATGAGCAAACAACAAGGAGAGAATGTAGATGAGGTGATTTAGCTATCTGACTTATGAAGACTGCGGACGGAAAAACTGCATTTAAAAAAAGCATGAGTCAGAAGTAGGTGAAAATGCATGCAGATGAAAGAGTGCTGTTACAAAGGATGGGGTAAAAATATAATTAAAAAGCTCATATATAAACATACAACAATGTGTTGATTTGAGGTCAGGACCAACACACAGAAGCACCTTGGCCGTTTTTATGTCTGTCCCATGTCCTAAAATCCTCACGGGAAGAACAAGAACATGTGTAACACGGCCTTTATGTGATCACAGCATCACAGTGTTACAATAAAGGTCTGTTGTTCCTGACCACACGCTTCGTCCTTCAGCATCTAAGCATTGCTTCCTTGTTCCTGCAGTAATACAGCACAGGTCAGTGTAAAAACAGCAGCATCTTTATCAAACAGCTCTCTAATGTGTCTCCAATACATCCATATACATCCTGTATATGTGGCGGCTGTGGGGCAAGGGAGCGTTGTCAAAACCTGGCCGTGTTATAAACAGAAAGGGCACAGTTCTCCTTGTTCATGAACGAGCCTCTTACAACTCGGGAAAATAATTATACATATCCGGCCAAAGGTGTCCTAAAGAGATGCGCTATACATCATCAGCGCCTCTTGGAAGCTCGTGCTAATCGTCAATTCAATATTTCTGATCGCGCAGTTCTCCTAGCACACAAATAAGAGACATAACATTTCTAACTGCATTTGCCAATTAGTGGCTCTCTTAGTAGAGCTGGCCCCTAGTGACTGGAATTAATGAGTGGTTTCTAGAACTTGCGCTATACAACTTTACGTACTGCAGTTATCGTGCTGTTTTGTACAGCATACATATACACTGGTTGTAATCATATATGGATCACTACTAATACTGGGAAACAAGATGGACCTGCAATTTGTTGACGGTAGTCTGTGCTCTGACATGGATCTGGTTAGTTAAATAATTGTATTTTATGGTAACATAAAAAAGTACACACTCCATATAGACAAAAGTAGTGGCTGTAGTGTATAGCAGCAGATAGCAGTGGTAGTATTTCCTTCCATTCAACCAATACGTGTGCAATGAATGCTGGCCCCTGAGGTAAACATAGGCACATTTATTTGAGTTGTATTTCTGCTAAAGTGGTCAATGTCAATCTTTTCGAACACACTTACAGCCTATTGCACATTTGAATCACCCTTTATTTTGACTGCACTGATAATGGTTCCTTACTGAGCTCAATAGACTGACCGTTAGTTTATTCACAGACAATAGTACAGGAACATAAATCGGAACTCACGGGCAACAAAAGAGCTGAATAGGTGCCACCTGTTGGAGCCTTGGCACTTGTACCGTAAACTTTGTATTATCTTGTTTACTGATACTGTTCTTCCCACATAATGAAATTCAAGAATAATGGATGATCGATCGTGAGCTGCCTGCATTCCAAAGGAGGTGAAGAGGCCCATTCAGAGACTGATGAGTTCACACATTTTCAATGGAGATCTTAACATCTTAGGTTTCACAGCTGGTTGTACCGGCAGACTGTATCTAGTATCAGTCTGTGCTATTTGGAAGCCTGTTAAAAGCTGATTTATATACCTCTGAAAAGGGAGACAATTGATTGAAATGGGATGACACTTGAATTTGTCTTCACACAAGGTTAAGGTCTGTGTTAAAGTCAGGCTGTACCACTAGACTAGAAGGGAGCATGGTATACTAGCATTCGGTCACTACCTTGTTTTTATCCAATGCCATGTTATTGGAAGAACTGGGTGTATACACTAATGCACTTTTGTCTTCAAGGTAAGGTAGACATGGGCGACCAAGACATTAAAAATCTATTTGTTGTTCACAAATGGTGTAAACATGAAATATGTGAAAATGGCCTTTAGTATAGTAATGTTAACAGGTCACATGATTATTTTACTATCATTTGATTTCACAGAACTGTATGTTACAGCCTCTACACGTTTGAAATAGAGCAAATTGCAATTTGAATCTCAAATGTGACTAAATTTCACAAGAAAAATGAAAACAATATCTTTGGTTGTGTGTCTGGCACTCATCGGTTAGTCACCAAGCACTGCAGTAGGGATGCAATGAGCTATTGACAGAAAAAAATGTATTTTAGATTGTACTTCTACAATTTTGGTGTAGTTCATTGACATTTTGGGTATAAAACATATATCATCCCATATGCCGACATCAACACCATTTGAAATGCAACATATGATGTTTTTTCCTGAGCCTGAGCTGCGTGACACCATGATTGATGATGCATCATGCCCTGACGTCCTGATAGAAACAGCTAATAAATCTGCCTAAACCCTTCTGCAGCTCTACTTTTTGCCTTTGAAACTGCAGCCACTGTACCCCATCACACAGTTTGCCCTCTATGTTTTATTAAGTGCATATTGTAAATGGAGCAATTTGTACAAAGGTTCATGTGTTCTTTTGTATACTACATTTGCAATCACAGCCAGGCAACAAGTAAGTGTGAAGCATAGTGAGTGCCCGGCAGGTCCATAGCAACAGCTGCCCGCTAAGTTAACAGCTAAGGCAAAATGAAGGTGACTGGTAATGGTTATTGTTTTGTCCCTCTCTGCCATTTTAATCTCCTTTCAGAAAGCTTCATTAAGGTCTGGACGAGAGAAAAGGGCTTGCAGATAAAACCTGATCTGTAAGCCAGGGACACTCACTCCATTCACCTGCTCACACAGCCCAAATGGCACCAACGCATCGGCCCAATTCTGCCGTCACATGAATACACTTTTGCAGATAACAAGGCTTTTATTCTTGTACGTGTGTGTGTTTTGAACATTCTAATGTGTGTGGAGATTAGAAATTCCATTAATATGTAATTTTGGCAGAATGTGATACAAAGACCCAAACAAACTTGCAATGACAATAAGCCATAGCCCCGGTCTGCTAAGCCAGGCTACTATTCAATCTCTGCAAGTGTCGAAGCCAAAAATGGCACTCCAAATGTTAATGAAAAATGCCATTCTCACCATTTTTGTTTTTAAGCCAGAGAAGGCTAGGATGAGTTTACACAAATGTTTAGTTGTTATTGGGATGGGGTGAAGTTGATGTGAGTTATGGGTCTGTCATTTGGACTTGGAGAGTACTGCAATTGAGCCAAGAAAAAAAGTCTCAAAATGAATGTGTAAGTAATATAACGTATCGCAATTTGCAAAATGATTGAGAAATGATTTCTGCAAAGTTCATCTCAACAGTCTGTCTGGGATTCATAGCATGGAGAGACTGAACATTCCCTTGGCATTTTTTGAGACGCCAAAAAAAAACAAATAAATTGGGACTGGCCTTTTTGCCAATTGGTTTCATGTGGGGCGCTCAAGTGTGTGGAAATGTTCTATGAGAATGCCGTGAACATATCAGGCCTAGCAGATTGCGCCGTCTGAGTGGCTATTAAAACTGACAGGACCGAGCCTTTGGACTTGGGTATCCTCCTGATTACACCTCTCTCTCCTCCGGTCCAGCCTATTGACTGTGGTTAGGCTGTAGGCTTCCATTTCCTGCCGAAATAAATTAAAAGTCAGAATTAATTTGGCTGATGGGGGGATGCAGGTGTTTTCTCTATCTCTCTCACCCAAGCTTTTTTTTCTTTGATAGTAAAAAAAAACCTTGCCTTTCCTTGAAATCAATTGAACCCTTGGCTCTTTGATAAGGAACGGGGCTTATTTTCAGCCTGTGACAGTTTTGTGGCAGCCAAGCAGAAAAAGGTAAGGATTTGATAGTGAGATATGGAGGTCTTGTTCTTGCCATAGGAAAGATCAAGGCGCGCAATCACGTCTACCACAATGCCGTCTTTAGAGCTGCTCCTTATTGTATTGTGTTGTAGCATATATATGTCTGACATGCACTCTCATAGTGACGTCTGATGAGTTGAGGAAATGCTCCGTCTCGTTTCCTGTCCAACATTGAGGCAGAACACGCTTCAGATCCATGTTTGAAGCAAGAGAGCTTGTCGGGCGCGTTGGATGACAGAACCCTTCACCTCCGTTTCAGAAGTATACTACTGTATCTTTGCTGCTGTTCACAAAAAAAATGCCATTTACGAGCCTGTAAAGTTGCAAGGCCCACGCACTGAGGATTTCTGGGGATCTTGAATGGTTGCCCGGAGATTACAGGAAAGGGAGTGGTGTGGACCCTCAAAGGCTGTTAACCTGCTGCATAATAAAACTTTTATAGCTAGTTGCATGACATCAGAGGTGGTAGGTAGATAGCACTGTCAAAAGTATTAAAATGGCATGATCGGTTCTAGGGTAACAATAGTGTATTTACATGCATGTAAAGTAGATAAAATATACCCTTTCAAAGTCTGTAAACAGAAAGTTCTAAATTCTGGAATGGAGGCAATTGGAGGCAAGACAGTAATACATTTTCAATGGAGAAATTAGAATTAGATTTGGCAAATGACAACCACTCTGCTACATGTAGGTAATGTCAGAGTCTGGTTAGGAAACATTAGTGAATGTACCTCACATTGTATGTTTAGTTAATTAAACAGTTAGACTTTTGGCTGGTGGTGAAATTCGTCATTTTTAGTCCTTACAGAAATGTTGATGACCACAATAGTCTTTTCAGTGTATGCTCAGAATTATTCTATCTCTCACCACAAACACTACTTTTGCTCCAGTAGCCTCCATTCAGGAATTGTTTTTTAACATTCCATATGACAAACACTTTAAAGGGTCTATAAACAGATGTGGTAGCGTAGAAAAAAAAAACTATGAAATAATGCAACAATATTGACCCTACAGCTGAAATCACATGTATGAATTATAGCTTTTGCATGATATGTTTTCTGTGTTATCCTTTATTCAAAAATACACAAATACAGCCAAAATATGGTTGTACTCAATACAAATATAAACCCCAAATGGATAGCCCTTCACTACTGGTCACTACTGTCTCACATTTCATCTGGCCACAAAGGCTTGTTGCTGAGGCTGGTGCTGCTGTTGGGAGCAAGGTCAACCCCTTGATCATCAAAGGTGCTTTCATGTTTCTTTTATTCTAAATGGCAGTGTTTGTACAACACCGGGAACCTGAAGCACAGCCTGGTATCACCTACAGTCTCCCCTAGCCCCTCTCATCTCCCTCTCTGACCACAAGCCCTTGTCCAGAGAGGAGGATCGGACACACTCAGACGTCTGGTGTGGGTGGACAAAATAAAAATGGAGAGCTTTAGGATGTACACGTTGCTGTGGTTTATGCCTATAAGCTTTTGATTTTATGTCTAGACTTCCTCTACACAATGCAGGATTTTTCCTTTGAGGTGCTTTGAGTTCTTTGCTTTGAGATTT
This sequence comes from Philypnodon macrostomus, assembly GCA_036025475.1. Lineage (NCBI taxonomy): Eukaryota > Metazoa > Chordata > Actinopteri > Gobiiformes > Eleotridae > Philypnodon > Philypnodon macrostomus. Next base: position 3,079 of record JAVQKC010105188.1, on the reverse strand, counting down.
TCATTTGTCTGGTCGTTTTGACAGTCACATCATGATTTCAGCGAGATGACATCCTAGTTCATCTTTTATGTCTACTTTGGATATGTGAGTTCATGGATTCACTTTATTCAGGTTGGCACATTATCTTCTATCTATAGAAGACCACAGAGCACTGACACATGGCTTGAACTTGGTAATGTTCACAAAGTGTTGCCCTGGTTTAGTTGAAATTTACCATAGCATTACTTTGTTGATATCTCAGCCACAACTACATTAGGGACTAATGCAATGCCCTTCATCTGCAGCAAAGAGATGATTTAGTTTTGACTCAACTTTTGGGACTTAAGTGAAAGTATACATTTTCTCACTTGAAAGTTTTTTTACACGGCTAGTTAATGAAGCTGTATTTGGGCTTGATGGAAAATCTTGTTTCTGGTTGGTGTCTCATTCGGCTAATGCTGTCCAGATGGGTGACGCTGATTTCTCCCCCTCCTCGGCGTAGAGATGGCTGATTAGCATTTGAAATCATCACGCTCATTTCACCAAATTTCCTGACGACAGCGGAGCGAGACGACGGCAACGTGAGAGACGGAGGAGGTTATGGGGGAGTGGGGAGGCCAGAGGAGCTGTCAGCCTTCCCAGTCAGAACGCCTATAAACAACAAGTGTTTCTGCTATAACCAGCTCTATGGACCTTCAGATGGCGATGACACAGAAATGCTTACTCTCCAGGGGTGACAGCCACTGCCTGCCATCAATCAGTCCGACTTGCTGGGCTTCCCGCAGACAATGCCTCAACAAGGGCAACTCTCAGATTCATCATAGCATACAAAAAAGCAAACAACAGTCATGATGAAATATACACATCTGCATTGCAAGCCATTTAATTTCACTGTGAGATGTGTCAACTCTAGCTCCCAAATTTTATAGATGTGTTATATTCCCAAGGATGTATTGTGACAGAGGCCTCTTCTTGCCTCTCAGAAAGAATAATTTCACTGTGGCCTCCCCGCCACTGTAACATTGCATTATGGTAAGTCATGGTAAGTCATCATGGTATATTTAGGTAGACTATAGTGTGTATAGTGTAAGCTCTGCAGGTGTGTACCCTGCCCTTAGCACCTATACTCTCTTGTCCACCATAACACATACACCAACATTGCTTTACAATTCAGTCATTGTAAAGAGTCCTCGGATTGACTTTCAAAAATGAGGTAATGGTTTTGAAGAAGAATAGAATTGGTGACTCTGAAATGCCCATAGTAAATGCATTTGAGAGTGAATGATTTTCTGTGTCTGTTTCTGTGTCAGTTCTGTGACTGTATACTGTCTTCAGTATCAAACCCCCCCCCACCTAAGGTCCATAGTTACTGAGATAGAATCGAGTAGCCCTTCCTTGCGCGTCTGCAAGCACGGATTCTGCATGTGGACACGATAACTCAAAAACAAATTGTCGGATCAGTTAGAATTTGTATACACAGTTATGTATCATAGACATAAAGACGTCAAACTTGATTGATTCTACGATGAATATTAAAACATTAATTTCTGCCCTTAGACTGTGTACACAATAATTCTAATAAAACTGATCTTTTTTCTAATATTCTGGACATGTACATCATAAAGACGCTGAACTAGATTGATTTTGGTACTTCTACAATGAAAAATTATGAATTAATTAACTAAGTAATGCCCTGGAGCACATTAATTGAGCCATTAAACCTGATGAATTTGACAAAAACATCCAGACAAAAAGACAAATAGACCCTTCCAATGTTTGTCATTGTTTGGGCGCAGGGCCTCCTAATTGCATTAATTAACAATATAAAAACCCTTAGAAATCACACAATGTCTGATTAAGGTGCCCATTGGTGCCATAGCAGTTGTGGCAGACATATGGGGCCGTTTTGCCGATATACACCTTACCGTCGAGTACAACAGCGTGGGTCTAGTTAATATCTGTAGACTTTTGACATTAGACAATTGTCACTATCAGTGATTATTGTACACGTGCTATACCTTATGCATGAACCCAATGAGCTCTCTTTCAAACATCATAGCCTTTGATGCAATGACAGTTCCAAAAATTACACTCTCTGTCATGGAAATCATTGGAAACAGACTGTCACATCCCTGTTTGGGCTTTGATCAAAGGCAACAATGTCAAATTTGGGAGGAACTGCTGTGTAGTAATGCATGATGAAACTGTCAGAAAGTTGTTTCAGCCCGCTCCCTTGTGCATCCAAAAATACTCATTTGGATGCTGCCTACACAATTTTTCTTAGTTGGCAATGGCTTTCTTGATGATGTACAGACAGGAAACAAAATAGGTTACATTGGTATGATCCAATAATACTGCAGGAATAATTTACACATTAAGTCCCTGTTCCTTCCTCTGATACATACTTGATCTGATCATTGTCAACATGTTTCCAATGCAGAATGTGAAGTTGACAAGTCTCTCAGCGCTATACAGCAGGTAAACAAACAGCCACTTTCTGATTAGTGGTGAAGAGCCCTTAAAGGTTGTGGTGATTGCTGGCATGGGTCAAATTAATCAAGTCAGACACAAGAAAATTGTGTTAAACCTGTTTATTTTTTAGTGACTGACCCACATTTATTTAGCTTGAACTTTGTGCAAGTTTTTGACAATGACGATAGGTTCAATAATTAGAAGAGTCTAAAAATAGATTCTGCCAAGACTAGAAAGAAAAAACAAACATTTACCATTAGGCAAAAGTAGGCAGCTGCTTAGGGCCCCAAGCTTCAAGGGCCCCATAAATGAAACCCCCCAAAAATACGTATTGGTAATTATTATATCGGCGAAACGACTTTTATGGAATCACGTCGGTGTTCGTCCGCGTCCGCAGATCCTAGCTGTGAACGCGATAACTCAAAAACGAATTGCCGGATCAGTTTCAACATTTGCACACCGCTGCATACCATAAAGACACTGAACTGTATCGATTTGGGTACTTCTTTGATGAATATTAATTAAGTAATTAATTAATAACGGGCCAAAACTGTGAACGCAATAACTCAAAAGGTCTTTGCTGGATCTTTTTCAACTGTTGCACACAGGTACATATCATGAAGATGCA
>JAVQKC010105181.1:0-25000 GCA_036025475.1 Philypnodon macrostomus | reverse complement strand
GAGTAATAATATTTTGAAGTAACTACTCTTACTTGAGTAAAATCTTGTAAATCTAGAAAGAGTAAGAGTACTTTTACCACCTCTGTGTGTCATGTAAGAACAGCTTTATGTGAAAAATGTGATGTGGATATTTTGTTTCTTGTGCCTATCTTTTGAAAATATCAAAATCTGTTTATTATCTTTTTATTTTTTTGGCAGATTACCACAAAATTAAACAAATAATCTGACATTACACTCAAACAGTTACTCAGGACTTGAGTAGTTTTTCACCAGTACTTTTCTACTCTTACTCGAGTAATTATGTGAACGAGTACTTTTTACTTTTACTTGAGTATTTTGAAGTTTGAACAGTTCTCTTACTTGAGTAACATTTCACTCATCTCTGAGTGTGTACACTGTCTCAGGCCCATAGTAGCTAACTACAGTAACAGTTTACAAAATGATATGCACATTTATCATGCAGTTTGGGACGACGATATCAAAGCCAGTCATCAACGCTTCATCCAAATGCCAATTGCTTCCGCTTCACCATCAGCATAAATAAACATATATGACACATGAATTTCAGATGTTCCATGTGCAGTTTGGCGTGTGATGTGAGTGGATGCCGTCATTAGCCAATCCATTAATTTCTCATTAAAATCTGTAATCACGCCAGAAATAAATGCCAATGTTGCTTCATTCTGAATCATTTCGAATCCAATATCCAAAGCAGTCACACTGTCATTTCCACTTTATGTCAAACGCCACACAGCAGGAGCACATTCAGTACATTCACTGGCCACTTTATTAGATAGACCTATATACCTGTTTTTAAGCTTAAATAGCTACTTAATTTATATGATAGTATCAAGCCAGTCGTTAGATTATTAAATTCATAAACAAAATATACATACATTGAAAAACAGTTTAAAAAATTTATGAATTTCTTTAAAAACCGTGATATATCGTAAGGTATCATAAGCAATATATCAATTATTGCCGTATTATCGGTATCGTGAATCATGTATCGCATATCATATCTAATCGTGAGGTACCCTGAGGTTCCCAGCCCTAATCAAGACAAACCTGATCAAGTTCAAACTGAGATTTTCTCATATATTCATGTCTGGAATTGACAGCAAATTGTCTGAATACACAATATATATACAATATCCAGAGAGTGGCACTTCTGTGAGGAAAAATGCGGTTTTGGAAAGAGTGTGAGAAAACTGTTCAGATAACCCGTCATTACAAGGTCTGCAGCTCTCTGAAGACCAAATAACTTGAGATGGCCTATACTTGCAAAAGATATTAGGTTTGGCCAGTGAGAGTAAATGATGTTGATGAAGTATTTTTTATTTATTTAATTTTTTTTCATCCAATATTCAGCCACTCTTCCTATCATTGTCATCACCAATACATCCCGTGTAGTACAATCGTCGCCTGTTTTTTCTCGACGTGGCGGTGATTATCTCGCTCATAACTCTACTCTAAGCCTTCTTTTGGTCCATCACTCACTCAGGCCGTGGCGATGGTGATCATAACTCACACACCTGCAGCCATCCAAGCAGAACTTCACGTCGTTAGGAGAAGACAGACAGCCTTTCAGGGAAAATTTACACCACCACATTACATTATACATCTCCCCGGCCCATGTTCTTGCATGTACACTGTAAAACATAGAGTAGTTAAAGGGACCAATGCAACTTTGCTATTGATTCCATTTTTTCTCTATGGACCCTTACAGTTTTAGAGAAAGGCACTGTCAGAAGAATATAGACTATTTTATTTGACCTTCATTTTACCAAGAAAAACCCACTGAAATTCAGCATCTCTTTTTCAGGGGAGTCCTGGCACCAATGGGGAACCTATTGTACATGTTTTTAGTGGTAGGGGAAACCGGAGTGACTGGAGGAAACCTACATGGGCACAGTGAGAACATGAAAACTCCACACAGAAAGGCCCCGACTCCCTGGTCTGGGAATCGAACCCGGGACCTAGCTGACCACTGTCCCACCATTTATTTATTTAGTTATTTATCATAATGGTACTTACAAAGGCGCCCACAAAATACAACATTTTTCCATCTTAAGATTTCATCGATCTCTCGTCATTTAGTAAAAACCTTCTGAAAAGCAATTTGTGTTTATTGCAAGAGTTGTGACCTGACCATGACTTCCAGGGACAGTACCACATGGTCCTTGCGAGGCTTTTTATTTTTTTTTCACCCTACAACAACTCATCCAGCCATCACATTGGCTTTTTAGCTGTAAAAACGTTGTGTACTGTTCCCGTTGAAGTACCTAATTTTTACAGTGATCTTCTCAGCTCACAAAATGGAGGTAATGTGCACATTTCCAGAGCCGCCGAAGCCGCTAATGTAGTGATTATGTGTTATGTGCAGCAGACATGAAACTATGTATGTAATGGTGGCTCTTTGGGTGTACTGACATCAGCAGTGAGGTAAAAGCAGAGCAGACAAAGGAGTGTGTGAGATGGTGTGAGAATCTGGGAAGATCGTTGGTATTCATTCAGTGTTCATATGAATCAAGTCGAAATATAAGTAGTTGTTTTTTAGCAGTAGTTGTATTAATTATGTATTATGATGAACATTGGATTGGATTTACATTGAATTTGAAGTTTTGAGGTTTCTGTGAAAAGAAATACAGTCTAAAATCTTAATAAAGTACTGTTTTTACCATATTGCCCACCCCTACCAGGACTCATGGTTGCCTAAACAAAGTCTGTGGAGCTAGTAACAACACCTCTGCCCCCTTCTTCCATCACTGTGCCCAACCATCAACACCATTTATATCTGCTCAGGCCTAAATATGGGCTGTTTAAAAAAAAAAATCACAATTTCACTTTTCACAATTTCACTTTCCCTCTGGCTCTATAATTGAATCAATAATCAGGCCTAAACTTTCTTCTCTCCTGTACTTCTAAATTCTGGTCCATCAGGCTGAGGGAATGGACTGGTGAACTCCTCTCTTGTCTCCCATGGAGCGACTCTTTCATCTTCCAACATTCATCAATTCTCTTTTAAGTTAGATTTTGGTGAAAAGCTGTCTCAGGATTTATGCTCAAGCTCAAAGGCATGTTGGCAGGGCTTTCGCATTGTTTATTCTTGAAAAGTTGAAACTTCAGTCTATAGCTGGTTAGCATGGAGATATCTTCCTACTTGCAATAACAGGTGTGTCTGTAGACGTCTGCGCAGGTGTGTCTGTAGATGTCTGCGCAGGTGTGTCTGTAGACGTCCGTGCTGGTGTGTCTGTAGACGTCCGCGCTGGTGTGTCTGTAGACGTCCGCGCTGATGTGTCTGTAGACGTCCGCGCTGGTGTGTCTGTAGACGTCCGCGCAGGTGTGTCTGTAGACGTCTGCGCAGGTGTGTCTGTAGACGTCTGCGCAGGTGTGTCTGTAGATGTCTGCGCAGGTGTGTCTGTTCTTGTCTTATAGTCTGGAAAATACATATTTCCAAATATACACGTAAAATGTATATACTTGTCCCTATCAAATAAATAAATAAATATTTCCATAGGGGAAATTTTCGTGTGCATTTTACCCATCCTTTAATGCCACTGGGGCAATGTGACCGGAGCAGTTAGCCATACCCACCTCGGCCATCCCAAGTTTGGCCACCATAACATTTTTATTTGTTAAAAAAAGAAGGGAAAAATGAAATCTCTTTCACAGTTGTCTGATGACAAATGATAACTGTCTCTATAATGGTGTGGCCCTAATGTATATATAGCTGTCCAAATGCCATCACCATGTCTTTACTAAACCTAGTGAAGAATACATTTTGTATGGAGCAGACCTACACTGAATAGGACTCAACAAGCCAGCCTCACAGCAAATAGGCCATTCCTTTTTTACTGTGATTAGTGGTTCAACCAGTATAACCTCTTTACCGTTTGCATTCAGATGTATTCACTGATCTAATTACACACAATTAGCAGCAGAGCGAAGTGAGGTCAGGAGACTGTGTCCTGATTTAACCCCTTTCACTGAGCCATGACATGCATTCTCTTCAATTGATTATTGAAATGAGAGGCCAGAAATACGGAAGTGTAATGCATTCAATTGATTTAAAATACAAGTAAAAGAGTATTGTTTTCTTGAGAAAAAAAAAAAATGTTTTAATGAGAAAAAAAATTATGTTTTTATGAGAAGAATGAATGAGTTTTTTCAGTGTAGATGACAATAAACATAATAATACAATAATAAAAAAATAATAATAAAAAAAATAATAGTAATGATTATCGATCGATCATCTATCAAACGGGGATATCGATCATGTATAAACAAGCCAAACACTAACACCAAATATAAGAAAATATCAAATATGCAACAGTAATCCACGACTATTGTCTGTGTCTGATGCCCTTTTTCTTTTACTAATTATTCGTTATGTAGGCTAATGCAAATGGATGATGTGGTGTTGGTGAACACAGTTTACACAGTGGCTGTACTGATGAATCGTCTGTGTTCCCTATCCCACATTTATACCATATTTTATTGCGCATGAGGATTATGTCTATCAATGTGATTGGGAGATACGTTGTTCTTTTTTCTCAATTATATGCTTATGGTTTGGCTTTGTGCATAACTTTACTCATAGAAACAGAAATCTGATTATTATTCTTTTAAAAACTGAAACTTTTGAAATCAATTGAATGAAAAAAAATATACAAGGAAAGGTTTGTTGTGTGAACATTTGTCTTTAGAGGGAGACATGAATTTACACTCACTGGCCACTTTATTAGGTCGACCTGTTTACCCGCTTGTGAGCTGAAATAACGGATCATTATGAAGTCACTGGATTTAGTCATACATCATATGTTCAAGCTAAAGTTCAAAATAAAAGCACCAGAATGAAGCTGATTTTGTGTCATGATCAGGGCTTGACATGAACTTTTTTTTACTGTGGCTAGTATTCTTCAAAATTTACTATAGCCACCTAAGATTTTTACTGGCTCCAATTTACATTTATTTGTGTGCAGTAAATAATTATTAATGGTCTAAAAGTAGGTTTTTATACGTTTTAATTGGTCAGTCATAGTTATTATAGTTATTATGAGGTAATATAAATAGTTTCAACATCTTTAGGCTTATAGCTGGACAAAGTTGGGGCTAAACTAGTTAAAATGTACAATGCAGTAAAATCCAACTGGACAAAGTGGCTAGTGAGCGTGAATGTATTACTAGCCACAATTCGACCTGCATTTGGCTAGTTGGCTAGTGCTAATGTCAAGCCCTGGTCATGATGTTTGAGTACCTTAAAAAAACAATCATCTCAAAATGTTACAGGGAATGTTTTTTTTTTAAATTTTTTTAATATTCAATATTTAGTGTCAGCGGTCGTTGTTTGGGAAAATAGAGATATCCACTCTTAGATCACTGTCTGCAGATCTCTGAATGCACAAGATGAAAAAACATGGCGCAGGTGGGCTAAAGCAACAGGAGGTCACGCCGGGTACCACTTTATTAGGTACAAGGTCTACCTAATAAAGTGGCCAGTGAATGAACGTTCCCAACAGAGAATGCATCAGTGAAAAGATATAATAAACAAAAGCCGTCAGTCTATCCTCGAAGAAATCTAATTGCCCGACATATTTTCACTGCTCCTTTTGTAAATGTTTGATGGAGCTACGTCCCGATGTGAGCGGCGTGCTGTGATGCCGAAGCAATCTCACCACCTCTGCATGTGCACTGTAAAAATCAACATAAAACAGGGCAACACACTGGGCTTCCATACGGTTTTAATGATTAGACTAACAATTAGAATCGTGATTGTGACAGATATAAACAAGTGTATTTAGACGTGTCAGTTTTGGAGCTAATTATGAATGAAAATAGGTACAGGGTTAGTTACCACCACCAAGGAGGTAATGTTTTCGATAGCATACGTCTGTAAGCAACTCCTGCTTGGTTTCAGATCAAATTTTCAGGGAATGTCAGGAATGACACATTTTGAGAGTGATCCGGATCACCGTCTGGATCCAGGAATTTTTCAAAGAATGACATTGCTATTTTACTCTAAGACTACTGAACAGATTTGGATGAAATTTCCAGGGAAGGTTAGGAACAATTTTGGATTGGGAGAGATCTGACTCATGGTCTGGATCTAGGATTTTGCCAAATCAACTTCCTTGGTGGAGGTATGTTTACATTTGCAGTTAAAGAAATTGTGTCTGTTAATATAGAAGGTGAAAAAAGTGCAAACGGAGATATGGAAATTATTGTTTGTACGCGCTCTCAATGGGAAGTCCTGAGTTTTAGGAGGCTCATTCACGAACAAAGCTATTGACAGCAGTCCTTCGTCCCACTGGAGCCTCACGGATTGATAAGTGGTTGTATTAGAAATGTGTCAGAGAACTGTCTAATATAAAGACTGTGTTGCGTTGTGTTCCACATGCCCGCATCAAAGCTCACGATGTTCAAGTCGCACCAGGGTACGGACCTAATGATTGCGTGATGCTGCTTTCACGTAAAGGCTGTTTTCAAGAGAGCTCGATAGGATTTTATGATGACTAAAAGGCCATTTTAAGGAAAGAGCAGATGTATACGAGGCATTTATGTTTGCTTTTAGTTTTATTTGTCTTTTTGTTTATGTATATTTTTTGTCTTTGGACTAAACTTCTTTTTTATTGTAATATTTATTTGAATTTGAATTGAATACATTTTTTTCATTGAAACTTTTTATTTTGTATTTTTTTTGTTAGTAACGTGTTTTTATATATATATAGATTGAGTACTTTATACCCTATCACATTGCCTGCGTCCCTTTATTATTCCAGATATTCCTGTTTTTGTCCCTAAAGAGAATAGAGACACCGAATAAATAAATGAATGGAATTATCATAAACCTCGTTGTTTATTATATGCATTTTTTTTTCAGGTGGTATATTTGAGTCGATCGAGAGCGGCCCGTCCGGAGCAGAGGAACTCGCCTTTAAATTTGCCTTGAACACTATCAACAGGAACCGCACCCTTCTGCCCAACACCACTCTCACATATGACATCCAGAGAATCAACATCTTCGACAGCTTCGAAGCCTCCAGGAAAGGTGAGTTCGAAGGTATACTTTCAACTTTTTTGTTCCCAAGGATTTAAAATGGCATAGTTCAAAAATATCTAATCTTACATGAATATATTGACTGAAGCATCAAAAGCAGAAGTGAAGACAGAGGTGGTGTGTGGTCAGCTGTTCCCATACATTGATCTACAGTTAATGATTATATTGTGTTTTTAATGCATATATTGGCCGGTTAATGGTTGTCTATGAAGGGAGATCAGAGTCTGGTCAGCTGGAAAACTAGTAGAATTAGATTGAGTCAAACACAATAAAAGCTTAGGCTGGTGAGTATTATTCCTCATCCTATCAGTGCATCCAGTGCAGGTTTTGCCTTCACGTTAGCTTTTGGTCAAGAGATTTTAAAACTTTATTATTGGCTATCGATATCTCTTAAATATCTTTTGAATACACTATCAGCAATAAATATACATTGATAATAGGCAAGAACAATATCTTCCTGAGAATATCTTTCCTGCAATAAAAATATTAGACCTCACTGGCCGATTAGTCAACATTATACTTAAATGTTGACTAATCGGCCAGTGAGGTCTAATATTTTATTAATCAATTATTTGCATTCACTCTGCATCTGCTTCAATAAAGCTGAATATGTATTACTTGATCACTTTATTATGAAAGATAACAGCAGTTTTATAGATCCATTTTCAGGTTAACATATATACACTCAGTACTGCTTTAGTTGATAAGTTGTTCTGCTGGTCATGACTTTAGCCGACTAACAACTTAGGTTAGGTTAGACTTTTTTGCCCCTGTAGGGAAATGTGTGCTCTGCATCTGACCCATCCCTCAATGCCCCTGGGGCAGCCTGTCAGGAGCAGTGGGCAGCCCGGGGACCCATCAATCAGCCAGGATCTTGGTGAGGACGTACCTAGCTGGAGGATTAACCTAATGTGCATGTTTTGGGTTGATGGGGGAAACCAGAGTACCTGGAGGAAACCCACCTAGACACGAGGAGAAACATGCAAAAAGGCCCAGAAAGACCCTGGTCTGGGACTCAAACCTGGGACCTTCTTGCTGTGAACCTGCGATAGTGATAACCACTGCACAACATCCCGCTAAAAATGTCTATGGTTGACCACAGCCCTACTCAAATGAAATGCAGTGTGAATAATCCATGTAATTCAGCTGGAGATTTCAGAGAATGTGGGTGTGTCAGATGCTGTACATGTGATATTTCAAATTTGATTTTAGTTTGTGATTAAACATTGTCAAACATGTACTATCGTAAATTTCCCGACCTCTCTTCCAGCCTGTGACCAGTTGTCCCTCGGCGTGGCGGCCATTTTCGGACCTTCCCACAGCTCCTCTGCCAATGCGGTTCAGTCCATCTGTAACGCCCTAGGAGTCCCCCACATCCAGACCCGATGGAAGCACCAGATCTCGGACAACAGGGACTCCTACTACGTCAGCCTGTTCCCCGACTTCTCCTCGCTGTCCCGGGCCATCCTCGACTTGGTGCACTTCTTCAGATGGAGGACGGTCACTGTGGTGTATGACGACAGCACAGGTACAGGTACAGACTGATTTTTGTTATTCTTAAACATGGATACAGTGGATTAGTCTCTTCATTTTATGCAATGTCTTTCGATAATTTGTTAGATTTTCCAGACAGGACAAGTGACTGAAATGTACTTTTAGGTTCAATTCAATTTTAGGTTTATAGCCCCATAACGCAACAGAAGTGCCCCAGAGGGCTTCAAAGAAAGAGCAATAAACAAAACAAGGGACAATCAATAGACACACAAACAAAAGGCCTGTCCCAGGATGTCCCCTGTCCTTAGACCCTCATCATGGTAAGGACGGAAAAAAAAAACATTTATGGGAAAAAGAGAAACCTTAGGGAGAATCAAGTGATGGGGGGATCCACTCCCAGGACAGACAGGCTATAGATGTGTCTGGGGCTGATGGATGAGGTCCTTAAGCTGTGGATGAAAATGGAAAAAGTGTGTTATTTTTTTGGTGGTGGTCAGAGAGGCCATTAGTGTGGTATAGCTGTCACGTCTGCCCCAGGACAGCTGTGGCCACAGAGGTAGCCAGACTGTGGAGTGGGTTTCTGTCAGGTGAATAGATATATTATGAGCTAAAACACTTGGAAGATGACTATTTGTATGTATTTTCTTGCTGCTTTGATTAAGTTAATAGTCCCACTCACATGTCTTCAAGTGCACTTCACTTGGAAGTGTATACATACCTTGATATTTGGGCCATGTCAATTTGTCTGGAAATATCAGCAATAGTTTTCAGTCATTTTGTCTTGACTAATCCCGAAGTAAAACCAGAAGAACACTTGAACACAGAACAATGTGAAATTATAAAAAATATTTTAAGCACTTACTAAAAGTACAGTTGCTAAATGCACATAATATGATGTTTGTGGTTTGATTACAATATTGAATAGCTCTTAGTTTGTGGCTATCACTATTTACAGAATTGATACTATTGTTGTGGTCACTTCACTGAAATGGCTGTCTTCCTCGCTGGATAAAAAGCTAAAATCGTTAAAATGCTAAAATGGCCACAAAACAGTGTTCTACCCGGTGAACTGTGGCTAAGGCAGGTGTGTAGCCCTGGGTTCAGTGAGTGAACCTGTCAAGTTAATTCACAAATCAATAACTTACTGTTGCCTCAGGTGCTGCCTGTGTCTGTCTTCCAAGAGAGTGAGCAGCCATGAAAGTGAAAAAGTAGGGCCTAGACAAGATTACGGAAAAATATATCACTGTATTTAGGTGTGTGTGTGTGTGTGTGTGTGTGTGTGTGTGTGTGTGTGTGGTGGTATGAAGTTATGATGGTCTTCTCATTTGGAAGATTGTTGAATCGTGATACTATGTTTTAATTTATGCTCTGCTCTTCACTGTCATTTTTACTGTAACAATGCTAGCGTTCATATAAAAAAGGGGGATATAAATATTATGATGATGAACATTGGTTTGGATGTCTCCTGAATTTGCAACTAAAAGGGTTTCTTATGCAGACACCGATAGCAGTATTCTTCTGGAAAGTAAAAACCGTGATAAATCTAAATTACGATCTTGGCTTAATGAAATCATGAGATTAGATTTTATTTACAGCTTAGATGGTAGAGCGGTCATCCAAAAACTGAAAGGATAGATGCTTCAACCATTCCATATTGTTGTTGAGATTGCAGCTGTGGCTACAATTGATTTTAAGCTTTTTAAGTTTTAAAACTTTTCTGGTGCGTTCGATGGTATGGCTGTATTTGGAACTACTGCTTTTACTTCATATCATGTGTACTAGAGGCAAGGCAGGTTCAGTGTCTTGCCCAAGGACACAACAGCAGAATGGACTGGTTATAGAGACATTAAAACCGCTCTATTCAACTCTCTAATAAATACAAAATGAAATAAAATATACCAGATAAACACATAAGTGACAAAATAGTATATAAAAATGCTATCATCACAAAAAGAACATCAGTATTTCTTATGTATTGGTATATTGCCCTATAGCCTTGAAAAAAATAATCACCCAGAATGCCCCAGCCCTGTCTCTTTGGTTTAATGTGATGCAGGATAGTAGTCTGTGAGGGATGACAACAGCCATTTTTAATACACAGCTGCACTGGGAGAATACTAGCCATAATTTTGTTGTGTTAGGTGACTTTACGGAGAGGCTGCTTTTGAAAAAGTTTGAGTGTTGGTGCAGTTTAGTTGAGCCGAGCTGTTTTGAATGGGATGCGTTTGACAATTCAATAAAGCAATAACATTTTATTGAAAATTTCCACAGCGCATATATATATATATTTTTTAGTATTTGAAAAATTTAGGGCTTTTCTATGCTTGTCTATGTGTCAGCCCTGTGATTAACTGGGGATTGTCCAGGTTGTACTGTCGCCAAAGACCTATAGTTGCTGGGACAGGCTTCAGTCACCCCTTACAGGAAGCAGACAATTCTTAAACAAAGATTAAGGACTTGTGAGAGCTTAAAGGTCAAATGTTAAAGGTGTATTTGATGTTGCAGTGCATTGATATAACATGTTGCCAGTGGAACAGTACAAAATGCATGGGCTCAGTGCGACCTGGCTTTAAAAGCATTTCCATTTTACAATATAAAGCGGAATAATGCATTTTTACAGTGTTCATTTTGAATAGTGTTCGTGATAGCGTAATATAAAAATGACACAAAAACTAAGTGGTGGCATGATCTAGTTTATAGTTTTTACTCTGGGCTTTAAATGGGTCGGAACATAGTGACTCTTCCTTCAGCTCCAGCCCTGTCATGTGCTTCATCACTGACCAGTGACTTCAGACTGCCCTGCTCTCTCTGTGATTGAAAGAACAAAGTTTCAAATGGTTGTTTCTGTTTTTAGACAATATTTGTTTCGTGACTCTCCACCTCTCCTCTCGTTTATCTCTCCCTCTCTCGATGCGTGTCTTTTCCTCCTCTGCGTTACGCATGAGTTCAAAGAGCAAACTGTGAGCTAAACGCAACCAGAAACAGTTCCAAACTAACTGCACACTGGGGTATACTGTACAGCGAGATGTGAACATCAGTTTGGCAATACTTGTTAGCAAAGAGGCCGCATTTGTCCCAGGATGCTGTTGATGCCCATTGTCTAGAGAGGTAAAGATACTGGGACTCACTTCTGTGTATGTGTGCTTGAGTAATACACCTAAATGTTTGTGTGCTGTTTAAGGGTAACTCATGAGTAGGGTATACGTTTTTATATACTGATGACAGATAACTTCAAACCCAAGGTCCTAGGTGTTGTCCAGTGTGTATGTGGTAGGCTATAAGGTCTTTAAAGCAGACAAGTACAATACAAATACATTTACAAAAAATGGAATAATGTTTAAATAACTAAATCTTGACTAAAACTAAATTATAATCTGCTTTCAAAGGGAACACTGCATTTCAAAATAAAAGCACCATGCCACTAGCTGAGCGGACAACTGTGGTTTAAGCAGTGAGGTATGTTTATGGACCTTAACATTGCTGTATGTTGGATGTGCTGTAAGAATAGTCATAATAGTTTGGGGCAATGTGGCTCAGTGGTCATCCTAAAATCAGAGGGTTAGTGGTTCAAATCCCTCTCAAAGATGTGCATAGACGTCATGTCCTCGACCAAGACACTTAACCCACATTGCCTATGTGTGAATGGTTGCGTAACTGGTGTTTGGTGGTGGCCGGAGAGGCCGTTGGCACAGAATGGCAGCCACGTCTGTGTGTCCCAGGGCCACTACCAAGGTAGGTTACCACCACCAGTGTGGTAACTGTGGTGTGAATAAATAATGGACTCAAAATGTAAGCACTTTGAGAAAGCCTTGAGGCATTATAAAGCAAAATATATTATTATTATTATTATTATTATTAGTCAGATGTATAAAAAAGACTATTGCTGTATGTTTTTTTAATGGTAAAACATGCAATGCTGTACAAAGGCAATCATTGTTTTATAATACAATAGCATAAGTGTATCTTGTTTTTAGTGATAATGAGAGTGATAGTCATATTCAAAGAGGAAAGATATAGATAATTATCTGATTGTATACTGTGGGGGCAGGTGGTTACGTTTTTTTCAAGACTCACCCAAAAAAACAATGGTGTACCAACCAGCTCCATTTAGTGCTAACATGTCAGTTAACAAAGAGTGATTGATTATCTGTAAGTGTCTCTGTGTCAGCCTTGCAACTCTCTGGCCACTGTTCATGGTGTACCCTGCCCCAGGCCCACAGTTATAGATACTCACCATTGCTAAATCTTTGCTCCTAGCCTTGCCTTATTGATTCTTTTACCTTGCAGACTTGTACTTTAAAATTGCACACACCACTGGCCACGGCCCCTGCCTGTGACCGCATGTTAACCCCACAGTATACCTCATCAACTCTCCTGACTCATTTCTGTGACCTCTGTGGTGTGACGTCCTGCCCTGGGGCGGATTGCCTTCACACCTTCCTTCTCTGACAACAGCCCAGTGAGCCGCCAAAAGGTGACATTTCTCCTCAATGTCATAGATATAGGCTCAAACTCTGATGCACCTAATACACCATGCAAACATTTGAAAGACTACCCAAAGCAGCTGAATGAAGAATAAAGGGGATCGGTGTGACTGCTTTGAAACGTTTGATCTATTGGAAACGCAAAAAGAGTTTAAGAGAATGGTCCCAAAAAAGAAAATATTCTGCGAGTGGCAGTACTGTGAGCAAAAATGCTGCGTTGATGCCAGATGGCTTGAGATGATTGATAGGCAACAGTAACTTCAAAAACCCTTATTAATCAAGGGTTTACAGAGAATGGCTTGTAACAAAAAAAATCTAGTGGGGGAGAATTCCTTGTTGATAGCAGAGGTCAGAGACTAGTTAAAATGACCTGAAATCAGAGTAGTAATCTTGATTTAAATAGATTTGATTTGTTTCCATTTCTTTACATCAGTCTAGATCATTTAACTTTTGTTTGCTGACATGTGCCACTTTGAAAAATAAATGTCAAGAATCAAGAATCAAGAAGTGAAGTCATTTCAACTAATCTAGATATTCATTTTTATTTTATTTTTTGTTTTGGCGATAGCTCATTAGCTCAGATAACCTTTGTTACATCAACGTCTTGAGATCTCTGACCGCACAAAACATTCAAACTAGAAGCACATTAGAAGCACAGTAGCTGAAGACCACATTGGTTGGTAATGACCACATTATTAGGTACAGGCTCTACCTAATAAAGTGGCCAGTGAGTGTAAATGGTTTTCATCGTTTTCCTCTCTTCATGCTACGATATGTCTTGCTGCTGATTTGAGACTAGCTGATGGCTGTTGGCAGAAAAAATCAAATATTCACACAGTCATTAGAAAATCCAAGGGGAAGTCTGAAGGCATTAGCCAGAGCTCCGAAACATCTGCATTGACCACTACTACTCACTGTTTAGTTAAGCTAAGAACACAGACTATAGGCCTTTTAGTTGGAATAGGGTTTTTGTAGCAGCTCATATCTATGGAAGGTTTGGTTGGAAAGAGTGGTTAGCTCTCCTGTCTCGGGCCGGCCACCACACAATCTCTTTGGGTCTAGTCTGCAGGTTCTCCTTGTGTTACTGTTGGCTTTGCCTGGCTTCCTTCTACTGTAAAGAAGTGTTAACAAATAGTGAATCTATATTTCTCCTATAGCGAGTGAATGAAAGAGTGAATGTGTGTCAGTCCATTTATGTCAACGAGTCATTAGGCTGTACTCCGCTGAAGGCCCATAGTAGTGGGGATGGTCTTAAGATGAGTATCCTATAGCATGAAGATGAATGAATAGCTGTGGGTTTATTACCTCACCAAGGAGGTAATGTTTATGGCAGCGTTTGTCTGTTTGTTTGTTTGGTTGTTTGTTTGTTAGCAAGTTTACACAAAAATACTGAACAGATTTGGATAGATTTTTCAGTGACTCATGACTTGTGGGAGTTGTTTTTCTGGGAGTGATACGTGGAGATAAGCTGCCTTGGTGGAGGTCTATACTCTCCGAGTGCTTACTAGTTGGTAATGTACTCTCTCCCATCTGCAAATTCTGTCTGCCAAGATCACTTTGACATCCATTTTTGATGTATATGAATAAAGCGTGTGATCGTGATTCATGTAGCTACAATGTAACACAAGAAATATTTTTCTTCCCCCAATTGCAGAGATCCCTTGATAGCTCTCCTCCCTTTGTTTAACGTTTCCCAAATTGTCCAATACAAAAGCTGAGTGCCTAAACCCCGGCCTGTAGGGATGTACAAAGATTACTTCAGAAGCTCCAGGCAGCTCAGTACTATACCCACTGCCATAACAGTGCTTCCAACAACACAGCCTGCATGTTCCCATTTCACACCAATCTTTCTGCAGCCCTGAGGGAGACCTAACCCCAGTCGCGGAAAGACCATAAAACTGCCTTCCCAGCACTTCATTTCGATATAAAAAAAAAATCATCTCAACGGCTATCTCTAAAGTGGTTCCAGGGTACGAGAATTCTATCTTTTCCCAGTTCGCCATCCTTTTTTATAGCCATGACAAGTAATCATCTTTCCCATCAATCTGGCCTTTTTCATTCCAAGACTCTGGAGTTCTTTACCGATGTAGAAATTCACTGTAATCTCATCAAAGGGGAGCGTTCTACCTGAGCATGTGGTGAGGGAGTGTACGGCAGTGTATTATTGCCAACTGAGAGTGAATACCTTTCAGCTTTAGTATGTTTTAATAAGATCACGTTTTTACAAGATATTTTCACTTTTAAATAATCAATATAACAATATACATATCTTGTAAAAACATGAAAAATGTGATACTATCTTGTAAAAATGTGATACTATCTTGTAAAAATGTGATAGTATGTAAAAATGTGATAGTATCTTGTAAAAACATGATAGTATCTTGTAAAAAACGTGATAGGATCATGTAAAAAATGTGATAGTATCATGTAAAAAACGTGATAGTATCATGTAAAAACATGAAAAGAGTCTGTCATTTCCAAACGTAATAAAGCCCTATTTTGTTATAACATGAAACATTATAAAAATGTGATAATATCTTGTCAAAACATGTCAAAAATGTATTTACACTTTGTTGGCAATAATACACTTCTATAGGAGATAAAGAAAAAGAGATATATCTGGATCTGCATTAGCTGTCTAGTGCTGTATGTATTTTCTCAATGTTTGTGATAAAAGTGGTTCTGTTTGATGACACAGGACATTGAACAACCTTGTGAAGCAATTTCAGAACACCAATTAGCTCCTACTGTAGTTCAACTTGGAAAACCTTGTGATTCCACCCACCTGATCATCATCACCATCTACCGCCACTGGACACGGATTCCTTTAAAAAGTAATCTAGGTTCTATTTCTCTTCACCCAGACTGCTTTTAGCACTACTACAGCAACAGAACCAATCTCAGCCCTGTGTCTCCTGAACAGTGAATCAACTCTTGTGTGAGATTGAAGATGTGAGTAGGAGGGTGCAGAGGCTGGCTCTATTCAAACCTGCTTTGCTAACTTTGGTGATAGGTCTTTAGCTAGCGCTGTGTTAGCTTGCCAAGCACGAGTAGGAGGATCAATAGTGTGAAGATTAGGGAGCCATGTGCTGTTTATAAATCTTTCTTTTGAAAAATACTAAATTCGGGTCTTTTGCAATGGCTGAACATCAAACATATATGTAGAAGTGGATTTTAAAGTTCCCCTGTTATGCTAACATTATTTTTCTAGGCTTTCTACCATTTTATGAAACAAACAAAAACATACTTTTTTTTGTTTGTTTTTGTTTCATTGATGCATGTTTGAATAATCCTGCATGCTGAGGCGCTGACTCTCTAATGAGCTGAAAACACTTGGATTCACCTTTATTAGTACATCGGTGCAGAAATCCAACCTGTCTACTCCCTGCCTCATTTACATTGGCCATAGCAGTGAATGGGGAATGGCCTGCAGGGGGAAAGATGGCCTTAAAGGGACATGCACCTAATCCAAGCTAAGTAAAAAATAAAACAATTATTGAAATTTACTATCTGACCCTGGACTACTATTGGTCAAATTGGTAACCCACAAGTCTGATTTTGCTACATCATAGAACAGGGTAAGGGTTCAAACTTAAACCTACACCATGGTGTCAATTTGAAAGTGTGCCAGGGCCCGTGTTCTTACTCGATATTGTCCTGGTTAAGAGCTTTCTTGATTTAGCCCCAGCTTAAACAATGTTTAGCTGTGGTTTAGACCTTGGGTGAGATCTAGTTAAGTCATATATCCACTAGTGTGCCCCTGTTTGGACATGTTTCAGACCTAATTTTGTTCTGTTTAAGACCTGGTTTGGAGCTAGTTTAGACCTGTTTTAGTACATAGATCTGATTTATTCATGGACACCCCCAGCCCCTTCATCTCCTGGACCCCAGTTCAGTTGCATTGGCTATACTGCTGATGCTACACCCCTGAGAAGCATCCAAAAGCTCAAAAAATGGCATAGTATGGTCCCTTGAAATTTCCTTTTATGGTATATATACACATATGTTTTTGTCCACAGGTCTGATCCGACTTCAGGAGCTCATCAAGGCTCCGTCACGTTACAACATCCGTTTGAAGATCAGACAGCTGCCCACAGAGACCAAGGACGCCAAGCCTCTTTTGAAGGAGATGAAGAAAGCCAAGGAGTTCCATGTGATCTTTGACTGTGGACACGAAATGGCGGCATGGATCCTCAAACAGGTATGTGTCGAGATCAATAAGACGTGATGTGATTGGTTTGGAAAGGCAGTTGGAAGCACTTAGTTATTCTGCATGCAAATAAATGAAACATTAGTAGTTCAAAATGTGTTGCAACTTAGTCCCTCTCTTCAGCAACATCAAATCAAAGTTTGTTGCCCAATAGTAGAGTTTTTACTTTAGTTCCTCCCCATGCCTTTACAGAACAAACATTACATTTTAAGTCATGTAACAGGGTCAGATAGTCAGTTTTGGGCAGTTTTTGTATTTTATTTTTTTATTTATTAACTTCTGAAACAGACTACAACTTTAAGTATTGTTTTGAACATTGACAAACCATTGGACATGGGAATTCACCTTGCCTTCCCCAGTAATTGCTACCTGCTGCTATCAGGAGGAGAAAGGGCCTTAAAGACATTCATGTACGCTGAGCTTTTTTTTTTAACATCTCCCAAAAATAATTCACAATGTCAGTAAACATTTTTTAAAGTTTTAAATCACTGAAAGCTAATCCAGGTGTCCAAAAATTGAAAAGCAAAAATAGGGGGCACAGTG
This sequence comes from Philypnodon macrostomus, assembly GCA_036025475.1. NCBI lineage: Eukaryota > Metazoa > Chordata > Actinopteri > Gobiiformes > Eleotridae > Philypnodon > Philypnodon macrostomus. The sequence goes on along the minus strand of JAVQKC010105181.1, from coordinate 7,209 downwards.
GCAGAGTTGCCACCCATCAAGGACACTGTGGGTTCGATCCTTGGGCCGGCCAACTATGATCTCTCTGGGTGGAGTCTGCATGTCCTCCTCGTGTGAACGTGAGTTCTCTCTGGGTACTCTGGCTTCCTCCCCCTGCCCAAAGACATGCATGTGTTAGGACTTAGGATGTGAGAGTAAATGGTTGTCTTTGTATGTTTCAGTGTCAGCCCTGCGACTAAATGTCCACTGTAGAGGGCGTACCCCATGTAAAGCCCATAGTTACTGGGATAGGCTTAAGGAACCCACAACCCCTAACGGGAAAATTAGTAGAAGATGAATGAATGAAAAACAAAAAATAAAGTAATCACATAAAGTTATTAATTTGTATGGCGTTTTTGCGTACCACGGCCCCAAACGGTACACCTTATTAAAAAGATAGTCTATAATCAGCCCATACACTTCATCCATTATTTATAAACATCATAACATATCCTGTCTTTATTACCCTGATGCAAATGATCCAGATACTTACTCTCCGCTCACTGCTTCCTTTATCTCCGGAGACGAATATTAGATCTTCACCATTGACCCGGCATAATGGATGCTGCTCATTGCACAATAAAGGTTTTTTAATTAAAAAGTCTAATTCTGCTCACAGCCATGTTAAATTCATTTAGTATAAGAACTGCAGGTCTTTCAGCATAGAGCTTCTTGAAGGAAATGGCCTACAGGAAGATGTAAAGATTTAGATTGTATTTATGCATGCAGAAATATGCCAGGTCAGTTATTCTCAACTGGTGTCATCTCGGGATCTAAAGTTTTCCCTTAAAGTTGCAGTACCTGATATTTTTACTTTTTATCTGAGCAAAAATACCCTCTGTGGGCTGTGTTATAGGGTTTTTTTTTTTAGTGCAGGGAGACACGCTTCTGTAGTACAGGAGCTCTATGATTGGAATAATGTGAGGGAGCTGATGTTTTATTTAAAAATTTACAGTTTTTTTTTAGTCCAGAGGGGGTAAAAAGCCATCTTCAGACCACTGCTTGTTATTCTCATACTTCCTGGCTTGAGTGAGACCATGATCGCGGGTTGGGAAGAATCATTCAAACCTTCAAACAGAGGCACTGTCAAACAGAGACAAAATCTATGCTACTTGTTGAAAAATTGTATCTACATTATGTCAGTCTGGAGACATACCAACAGGAACACATGACACTAAGTTACTTGTTAAGTGTGTTTTGTGTATTTTAAGTTGTTAATCTCCTGTTTGCTTCTCGACACTCCAAACATCCAAACATCCAAACATCCAAACAATTGCCTCGTGTAAGGACTTGGCTTTTCTTATTTCCCCATTAAGCACAGTACTCTTTTGGTATTCCACTCTAAAAGCCAACAACGTTATTGAATTATTAAGGTCACAAAGTCTATCTGGGTCAAATTATAATTTCCTATTTTTAGAAAATCTTTTAACATCAGAGGAGTTTGGGTTCATAAAAATGTAAAATGCCCATTGTGTTGCACATTACCTTGGAACTATTAGCTGTAATTATTTGATCAAGGTAATCTATTAAATGAATGAATCTATCACCAGCCCGAGCTGTCATCCCTAATCCAAGAAGCTGGTGAGTTTTTAATGTGAAACCCGGGGGGGCGAGGCCGATATCAGTGGCGTGGCCCTCGGGGTTAAATCAAAGTTAAATGAAGATTAGTGGTAACGTCATTAATCTATGCAGTATTCTCTAACCTCCTGCTGTTTTGTCTGTCTGTAGGCACTGGCCATGGGTATGATGACTGAGTACTACCACTACATCTTCACCACACTGGTAAGTTAATAGGTTTCCTTTGATTGGAAAAGTAAAGTTTGGATTGCACATTTGGGTTTTCAATTAAAAAACTGTATTTCCTAAAACAAGAGTGTAATTATTGAAAAGCGACGGTGGCCCTGCAGGGACATGGTGATCAATTTAATTAAACAAACTTTATAAAAACAATGCTAAAAATGTTTGCTTTTAGAATTAGTTAGTTCAGTTAGATCAATGCATGCAAATACGTCATACAACTAATGTGGGTTTATTCTGACATTAGGGTGACCAGAGTTCGGGTGGGGGGATGAGGGTTGAGGCCTTCATATACTTGCTCACAACATAACCTTAAGCTGTATGAGGCTCGCCCCATCTATGCAGCGAAGGAAAATCACCATTCTATTTGCGCACAGATAAGAGACAGCTTTCCAGCGCTCGTCCCAGGGAGAGAGAGGGCACAACCGGCCTCATACTTTGGGGAGCTCAAGGCAAACATGGGCAGGGGGGCTCTTTAGTTTAAGTCCTACCTAAAAATGTTCTTTATTTGTCGGTCCACAGCCACCCGAATGCTTAACCACACAGAGAAAAAGGGGAAAATGTTGAGAAATATTGACTTTGAAATGCTTTTTTTTTACAAGATTAGGTTTAATCATTATCAAGACATTTATTTCAGGCTTCACTTATGGGGCCCTGGAAGCTTGGGGCCCTAATGGTAGTACCGCCTCTGAACAAACACATTTAACTGTCATTGATAAAAATCAATGTCTTTTAAAGTCATCATCAGCTGTAAGTATCTTCAACTTGACGTGGCCCGTCTGAAATTTGATGTTTTCAACTTCTACCTTGAGGAGTAAACCCGGCTGGTTTATATCATTTGTCTGTCATGTACTTCCAAATGGGACGGCTCAGAATCACTTAAAATGATCTGATTGGCTGATTCTCGCTGTGCTGCGTTCACTGACCCTCAAGTGAAAATGGACAGTTCACAAAATGGGACTTTTGTACGTGTTTAGAAGCTTTATAAACGCCGCTGCATTTTCAGGACACTTACACTTGATTCGACTGCTTCCGAATTACCCAAGATGTTTCTGTCAATGAATGGTCTATTTTCGATTTTTTTATTAATAAGGCGCACCGGACCATAAGGTGCATTAAGTGAAACAAAACAGTCAGAAAAGTCAGTCAGTCAAACTTTATTAAACGCGTTCACAATAACTCTCAACATTGTTCAAATGTTAATGGTGTATTCACAATAACTTTCAGCCTTGTTCATTTGTAACACGTAAATAAACACGTTAAATCAAAACGTTAGCGTATTCACAATAACTTAAATTTATTCAGTTATAACACGTAACATACAACACAATACAGTCACTTTTTCAATTTATTCCTCATCCACAAATCCCTCAAATTCTTCATCTTCAGTGTCCGAGTTGAACATTTGGGCGATTACGGCATCCAGCATGCCCAGATCCCCCTCGTCATTATCAGAGTCTGTGTCGTTGCTGTTACCTGGCAGTTCAGTGATGATTCCTGCCTTTGTTACGGTGAAGCATAGTACCGGTATGTATTACTCCACGACGCTCCTGACTCCCGGAGCTTTGTAGTTTACCAAAGTCATACCAGGACATTTTGACGGAGCGCCTTGAGGGCCGTGTGACACAAAATCTCTTGGAGGTCAGTAAGCACAACCAGAATTAATCCATATATAAGGCGCTCCGGATTATAAGGCGCACTGTTGGTTTTTGAGAAAATTCAAGGTTTTTAAGTGCGCCTTATAGTGCGGAAAATACGGTACATTGATTCGTTGATTGTTGATGCATTTGGCTTGAAAATGTGCTTCATAGAGTTTGGGCTTACTGCCTTTGCCCTCATCCATAATATCTGAAATGAGGATGAAACGACAATCACATCTCTACTGTCCTCGTCCGATGCCAGTCCGACATGCTGAATCAGCCTGACAACTGCTGATGTCACGAAATATTTGGGCACTGGTCCGTCACAGGCCTCTCACAATGGGCCAGCGGGGGCACATCAACTCACTATGTCAAAGCTCTTAATATAGACTGGCATGAATGAGCGGGCATTAAAGCCGCACAGATGGGAGATGGAAGCTATTACTTAACAGTCACACTCCGCAGTGAAAATATAAGTCTCTCTTTCTCCTGTCACTCCTGTGGCCAGAAATGTAAGTGACCCATCTGCGATAGCAAAAGGTACATTAGGCATTAAGAAGATCCCCTCTGGCCCGGTGTGTGTGTGTGTGTGTGTGTGTATGTGTGTGGAAAACAGTTGTGCGTCTGTGTGTGTTAACAGATATCGCCTGATGGACTCGTCCCAGGGGTGCCGTCCGTCTGCCCCGACCAATGAAATGCAGCCAATTTCTCTGCGGGCTTCATTGGCAGCCAATCAAATGGAAATGGGCAAAGCTCAGAAAGACACTTTGTTAATGTGTAGAAGTTGTGTGCACCAATGCATGTATCTCCACAACAGAGCTGCTCCCGTTTAAGGATTTTACTGTAGATTTTACAGTAGCCGTAGAAGACCTGAGTGTGGATGTAGGATAGAGAGGATCGCTGCAGTCAGTATGGAAGGCTGGTTTTGGATCCCTCCGTCTACCTCCAATTTGGCATCATTTTCAGAGACTGCTGTGTATGGTTACAGTTTGTCAGTCAGGGCACAGTTTCTGCTATTTCTGCTTTTCTGTGCTTTCGGTGAGGATTGTCTAAGGATTTAAATGGTGGGTTCAGAGTAAATTACTAAAGAATATTCGAATGTATTCTACTGAAACTAAGCAATAATGTGTGGCCTGAATATAGCATTAGCTAACATGACTTTTCTACAGTGTCAGGATTTTTGTATATACAGTAAATAAATTACAAAATCTATTAAAATAAAAAATAAAAAAATAAAAAATACTGCCATGTTGATGATGTCAAAAGTTCCAGTTTGCCACTATTAAACACAAAGTAGATACTGTGTGACCTGGCCTCTAACTGATATAACTGCCTTTTCACAAGGTTTTCTATCTGACCTGGCTCTCATCCTTCACCATTGTCCCAGCCCTCCCAATCCTTTCATCCTCTTCAAAGTAGGTCTCTGAGTGTCAATGTATGAGCGGCAGTGGTGATGGATGACTGAAGTCCTGGTGTTAGTGACGACCATAACGTTTGACTGATGCTTCTCTGTGGGTAAAACTATCAGCACATTATGCTGTATTGATCTGACCTACATGGCTGTATGTCATATCATTCAGGAGAATAGGTCATATGATGTGGGATGGCATGTCTTCATATTGAAGCCAAGATATTTTGATTAAGAGAAAATTTCAAAAAGTCTACATTTAATTATCAAAATGAAAATATACTAGAACAAAAAATACTATTCTACTATTGTGGTTAGGGGAAACTCCCTCCACCAGGGGCCGGTTATAACAGTTAACAGTTTGATAAAAAACATTGAGCTAAACTCCCAAAGAGTGCTTAATTTCTATATGGGACCAATGCCTTGACTTAGGTCTGAATTTTCAGCGTTCTTCTGGTACAGGTTTCAGGTTTCAGTTTATTTGTCAAACGCACATTCAACACAGAGTCAAAAAATGCAATGAAATGCTTTGGATCGGAAGAACTGTTAGACTCGCTAAGATAGTCATGAAGTACTAATAGCATGCAATAATAATACATGGTAAGAAAAAAGTGTGCAAAAAAAGAGATAAGTAACAATATAATGTTGTTGTTTTAGGGAGACCTTTAACATCTGTCCAGGGACAACGGATGAAAAATAGCTTTTTGGCTAATTCTAGTGCATTTGCAGCAATGTTATTTAATGTACACTGTCCCTGTCAAATAAACCAATAAATAAAATAAAATAAAATGGTAACCTAAATGTACACAAAACAGACTGTGAAATGTGCAAAAAACATAATATAGGACCTTTTAAAAAGACTTTCAAGAGAGAGAACTTCTACAGTGTGTTGGCCGTTCATTTGAAATGCTTGTAAATCGCACACAGTATGCCCGGCTGTAAACTAGGTACAGCTTTCATCCACCACAGACCAGAAACAATAGTACACCCCATCCATCTCTCACCAGCTTTCTTTCAAAACCGACCACAACTCCTGAATCAGATCAGAACTTGAACGAGACACGAAAGAATTTTTAATTAAGTGATCAGTTTGAAACTTTTCACCCGATTACTAACATAAGTATAAGATAAAAATGTGTATCACGTCTTCTGTCATTTCATGTTTTCATATAAAAATTTGACATTATGTGTATAAAAATTACCATAATAATTTCATACTTTTCCAGGAAAAAAATCTAATTTTGTCTACATGAAAGAATAATTATCTAATACAAGCAGTTTTGTGGAGCCCCCACTTAGACTCTGTGAAAAACACTCTGAACACACAATGCTTCTCTGGGTGTGTTTGTTGGCAGTGCCATAAGCTAAAGACCACTTCCTAGAGAGGAGTGATTTGCCAGTATTTGTTAGATCACTAATAGTTGAATCTGTTTTCAGCCCTAGGAGAGGACTATAATCAACATAAAAGATAACTCAAACATGTAAAACAAAAGACAACTTATGGTATGCATTTGAGGTAGAAAAAACATTATAACATGCTTAAAGTGGAACTAAACACCTGGGTCAGATCCATTAGTAAACCCAAAGCAAAAATTTGAAAAATGCTCCACAAATGGGCAGTGCCTGGTAGAGACAGAGGAGTTGGGCAAAGGAGTGAATGTGGTGTGAGCCATGCTCTCATATCAAACTCCTGATTCTAAATGAGACATAGGCCTATCCGAGCCTGAGGACCTGTGACATAGACATATTTCTGACCAATGGGAAAATCGAACTGCAGTAGCTGCTGTTTAACCTGAAGGGTGTTCAGTTTTCTTCAGGGTTTATTTACTCTTTAAGATCTCAGAAAAGTCCATTTAGTATAAAGCAGGAACTTCAAGCCAAAATATATTCCTAAAAATATGTTAAACAGTCAGAATTACATTGAAACAATTCAAATAAGCTAGACCTAATAATTCAATCATTTAAACTACTACAAAACAACTTAAACTAGGCCTGTGCTGTCGTCCCGACAGCAAGGTGTATATCGGCGAAAACGGCCCCATACGTCTGCCCCGTACGTCTGCCCCGTACGTCTGCCCCATACGTCGCCCCGTACATCTGCCCCGTACGTCTGCCCCGTACGTCTGCTAGAACTGTTACCAACGGGAACCTTAATCACTTTTTTGATTTGTCTGGATGTTTGTGAAGAATGTTTTTGCCAAATTTAAAAAATTCCCTAAAGCTGCATTCTTCTTTCAGTCTGTAGGGGGCGCTATAGAGGTAACTGCCATCATATCAGTCAGATGTGTTCAGGGCCGGGGGGTCATTAGGTATTTCAGGTTAGAGCCTAATCGGGCAAAGTATGTG
>JAVQKC010105169.1:0-14597 GCA_036025475.1 Philypnodon macrostomus | reverse complement strand
CTGTCAAATATACCTGACCTCCCAAATTCAATCCAAAAAGGCCGACTTCCTGTTTGTTGTAGGGCGGGGCTATAATAATGTTTTATGTTGGGTACACTGTGGAGAAACACTGTACCAAGCTTCATTGCTCTCTGCCAAAGTAAGTGTGTCCAGGGTCCCATAGGGGTCATAAACATGGGGGATCCTCTCTGAGTATGTTTTAGTGACCCCATGCTAGACCCACTCCAACAACAACGTACCTTTAACAGAATGATGACGCCATCTTGTGTGTCTTCGTCCGTTGTGATGTTGAACTGTCCGGGTCCGTCTCCGTCCATTATCCTGTAATCCATCTCCGCATTTGACCCGATATCGGCATCTTCGGCTTTGATCCTGGCCACCACAGACTGTACCGGCAGCGACTCCAGCACCGTGTACTGGTAGTTCTCTGGAAATACAAAAGAATCGTGGTAACAATGGCTTCTCTGAATTTGTAGTCACAGCTGTGGAAGAGAAGGCAATGTTTTGGCCACAAACGACTGCACATTAAGGCAAAATACAATGAACATCATAAAATAGTTCCAAAAGAGTTTCCATCAAATCAACACATCTCAAGAACCTGGAAAAGAGCCATGTTTATGATTGTGACATTGAATTATACAAAAATGTAATACTTTTTCTCAATGATGCCAATACATTGGTTGGAGGTCTGGGTGGCAGGTTCTATTCTACTGTGAAGACACATGCAGTAATGTGGGGTATCAATGTCTTGCTCAACTGAAAAACTCCCATCCATCAAATCCCACATCTGACATGTTTCATTGGAGATGATGATTAAGGCTCCTGCCATTTTGTAGGATGTATTCCACAATAACTAAGCAAATCTTTATTATGCGCTTAAGCCACACTTTTTTTTAGCTTTACAGGAATTCCCAAATCGTTTCAGTGAAAAGCCTAAGCTCTCTCTCATTTCTCTGGTTGATAAAATGTCCACTCAGATATATTCTATTACTCAGGACCTCTCCATTGTGTTGCCCCAGCTTTTCTCTGACCCTTCAGATTTAAAGGACTCCTCTACAGAATAAAGAAGACAATCATATTCATAATCATAATCTGTACAATCACCATGGCCAAGCTCATTACCGTCCTCTCTGTGTCTCCCCCAGCCACCATCCATACGCATATCTGCCCGACATTGTTTGCTACCATGTCATTTTTATAATGGCTTTTTAATTTGCCGTGGAATAGCGGCTCTTTAGAAGACCAAAAAAAAAAAATCTAATTTCATATTCCATAGCTTTCATTTTGGCCCCCTGCGCCGATAGGCCTATTCCCAGGAGGGCAGGGGGACGTGGCACCACTTAGCTGAGCAGTAGCCCACTGAATATAGAACGCATGCCATTCATTCATGCTCTGCCTCTGTGGTGGAGCCGGTCGTCCCCGTAGAAAGGCTGGCAGTTTGATTCCTAGTCCAATTATTTCAAATCGCCATTGTGTTCTTGAGCAACTTTAACTCATGTTGTCTAAATGTGTTGATGTGAATGCTGAATACCAGCCCCACCCACGTTTGAGTCTAGTCCCTTCCTCTCAGCCAATCATTTCAAAGCAATTTGAACACACTGTTAGTCTGCAGTGGGGTGTGATCTGTTGACCATAGCTCTGCTCATGTTTGTTTATTCATCTTTATTGTCTCCTTAGGGCATTTAGTTCTCTGCATTTGACCCATCCCTCAATGCCACTGGGGCAACCTGTCAGGAGCAGTGGGCAGCCACAGAGCACCGCCCGAACCCATCTCCAGATCTTAGCCAGGATCTTCCTAACTGGAGAATTAAACTAATGTGCATGTTTCATGTTGATGGAGGGAACCCACACAGACACAGGGAGAAACATGCAAACTCCACAAAGTAGGGAATCTAACCCAGGACCTTTTTGCACCACCGTGCCACTGATGTGATCTCTTTGTTGACATCAGTCTGTATGTCCAGTGGTGGATCTGGCTGTAATGAACCCCTGGGCAGGTGACCTCACTCGCGCCCTTTCTGATTTGTGATTTATGCTTATGATACTACAGCTGAGAAACTGTGAGTCAAGCACTTTCACCGAATCGCTGCGTCGTCAATAAAGACTCATCATTTCAATTAACTTTCTATTTTCAATCATTTTTCCACAAATATAAGTCCACAATTTCTGGATATTTATCTGGAGAATGCCACCCCTCAGGGAGGGCCGTCCCTCAGGGAAGTTTATGATTGGTTTACGATACGTGGGTAAACCCCACCTTGTATACACCTTTGTATAGAATAAACAAATAGTCACAGGTGGCCATGAGAGGTCAGAGAATCTGTTGAAGCTATATGGATGCCATGTCCCACTCATCTTATCTTGCCACAATCGATTTTAATGTAATATTTATTCACATTAATTGTAATATGAAGACTCAGCAGAAGAAGAGATTTTTCTGTTTACAACTTTCAGATATGATTTTAGATTAAAAATATGCACGCTATGATCGCCTCGACCTTTTAAACTAAAGTCTATGGGGTTTGTACTTCTGGAACCAGAGGGGGCGGGCACTGTTGGCTCTATACGTGTGACTGGTGAGTGAATGAATGATGGATTAAGTTGTAGAAAGAAATCCTTGGCCTTGGAAAACAATTTTCAAACTAAAAAGAGTTTATTAAGATTATGTTTCCAAATGTAGGAACATAAATCAATTTTGCCAAAAATGTCAGATAGAACCATATAATTCTTTAGGATGCCCCTCCTGTTGTTTACTTGTTAGTAAATTGACTATCTGACCCTGTTCTATGATGTAAAGTGTACTGTAGGGAGAGACCAAAGTCAAACTGATTTGATGTTGCTGTAGAGTCCAGGGGCACAGAGCATTTTTCAAAATATTGTTTTTATTTTATTTTCGGAAAAGGACTCCACCTTTAACCTTCAGTCCATCTTGCTCCCATCACCCTCCTCTATCTGTCCAGCCAACCCCATCTTCTGTTACTGGCTTCATTTCTTGCTGAGGACTTGCTCTCAGTCTCTTTCTGCTCTGATGCTCCATAATGGTCTTCTATCGATTGCGACCTGTGACATTTGCCCCCGCTGTCCGGCTCGCGAAACTCCAACCAACTCCCCCAAAGTCCTCTTTCTTCACAGCGTGACAGCACTAAGTAAAAAAAACACGCCATTGACGATTTGTTGTGCAAACTCGGGCTCTTTCGATCCCTTTGGGGCCCGGACAAATTAACTCGGCTCCGCTGCAGTCCTGGCAGATAGACGGACTGACGGCTGTAGGAGCCATCACCACTAAACTGATTGCCAGAACTTTTGGGATTATCATGAGAAGCGGCCTTTGAATCCAAAAGCCGAGGTCGAGAAGCCATTAGCGTTCCGTGAAATGGGCTGACTACATGAAAGAGAAAAAAGATTGATCCGGGAGACATCCTGATGAGGGAGTCCTTATGAGGGAGTCTTGATGAGGGAGTCCTGATGAGGGAGTGCAGAACAGGCCTGGTTTGAGATAAAGAATGGACCAGGTCTGTGAGTTTCAAACAAGCTTGTTAATGTGATTAGCAATGCCTCTATAACTACAGCAGACTGGCAGCCATACCATGAATCAGTGTCCTATACATGTTCAACCACCACAGAACAGTCCAATGACAATTAAGGCATTTACATCCATGCATTTTGAACGTCATCATATGTGTTCTCAGGACAGGAGGCGAGGAAGAACACAACAACAAAGTCTGTGTCTGTTTGGGATGTTAAACAGCGCCCCCCTCAGGCCAACGCATGTACTGCTCCATTGGTACGCATCCACAAGCTCTCCAGAGACGGACCTGACCTGAGTATATATGAGCCTTAACACATTCATACAAATGGGACATGGGTTAAGTGTGTTCAGGACACTTCAGCAGTAACGTGATGAAGCATTCATTGTAAAGCCACTCTTCTGAGCAAGTAGTAGTAAGTGAGAGTACTGTTACTTCAAAATATTATTACTCCATTATTACTCCGTGTTGTTTGCACGCAATGATAGATGTTCATTTGGTTGGCATCAAATGTACAAAAATAGACTAAAAAGTGTGATTGATCTGAGAATTCCTCGGTAGAAGACGTCCTGATGACAATGTGGGAAGCAATTTTACACAAAATGGACGAGGTTTGCTAAAAAGCAGTGTTCAGAGACAGATGATGTGGTTGTTAACACGGCCAGAGGAAAAACAAACCGCTTAGGATTTTAATGACTGTGTTTGGTATGATCCACTTGTGTCTGTCCCGTGTCAATACAGATAACACAGGCTAATTCAATATTTTACACTGTTGTTCTTTTTAGTTCTTTTTTTTTTCTTTTAAGGGGAACACGCAGCCACAGTCACACTCTTTTCCCGGGGTTCCTGTTGATCCACTGTCCTGTTCAATAAATCCAAGAAAAAATTTAGGTCCATACCGATTTCAATTAGTTTTGCCGATATCGATTCTGATGGCAAGATGTGTTTAAACATGATTCAGTAGGCTTATTTCATGTGTTCATATAAATACATAGAATTACTGTTTAAAAACATATGCGTTAATCCACAAGAGTGACACAATGTAGATGAGACTTTTTGAGTACAGACTAGCTTTTTGCCCATTGAGTTTTCACCATACCCAGGCTGAAATAATGGCCCCATGGTCGAGGAATCAAACCCCCAACCGCTTGCACCAAAGGTTATTTTGTGACACTGTCTTAACATTAAAAAAGGTGCGCTCCCCCTCCCACTTCCTCTCTTTCCCTCCCCTCTATCACGGTCTCACACAAACCAGAACGTATGAGAATAACGAGCGGCGGCCTGGGGTTGGCTGTTTGATTAAGCTGTGATCTTTGAAATAAAACACCAGTTCCTTTGTATGATTCCTGATAGATTCTAGTTGTTGAAGTATGTATTGACCAATCAGAGAGCTCCGGTACTGTGGAAGTGTGTGATTGGTTCAAAAAGTGACCCTGGCTCTAAATAAAAACCCTTGTAATACAACCCACAGAAGGTCTCAGGGTCTCTTTTTTATTTTTAGACATCCAGACTAGTATGGTTCTTTTGATCGGTTGACTTACTGTGAGTGAAGCGTGGAGGGTTGTCGTTGACGTCGGTCAGTGTGACCGTGACTGTGGTGGTTCCAGAGAGGCCTCCCATCTGCCCCACCATGTCTTTGGCCTGGATCACCAACACATACTGGTCCCTGGTCTCACGGTCCATGTTCGGGAGAGCCGTTCTGATCACACCTACAGAGAAAGACATGCATGTTTTTCACTATAGTTCAGTGTAGAATCTTAGAAGACACCATTGTTTCTTGAGTTGAGTTACACATGGGTTTGTTAGTTTTTTGCTGAAATGAGAAATCAAACTGTCAAGCTCTAGCAATAACGCCTGACTACATTCTCCAATTTGTACACCCTTTCACAACATTATATAGAACATTGTATAGACAGTGTCCGGGTTGTACAGTCACACAGGATAGCCATGGTCATAGGCGTGATTCATTGCTGAGCGTTATAAAGAATTCTGAAGTTCATTCGGAGGTCACATATTCAAATTGCAAACATCAACCCTTGTCAGCTGTCCATAAAAACCCATTTCAAGACCCAGATTTTGAGCGACTAAATGCTCCAGCCTGATCTTGTTTACAGAGGAGCTGAGTGTTGAGCTGTCATTCTGTTGTGTGTGTGAGTGTGTCAATAATGTGTTGCTCTTGTGTGTTTTGTGTGATTGTTGACATGTGATGGGGTTAATGTTAAGGCCTGTCAGGAGATTGAGTCCATGCGTGTGGTGCCATCAGGACAGCATTAGCAGCCTGCTTCAGCACATAACCACCATGTGACAGCTGACAGCTCATCACTGCTATTTGTCTGTTTGGACCTAAAGCCTGGTTTACATTGTAACTGTACAGCATGTAAAGGGTCAGTTCCATTTACAAAGGCGTTCCCAACTGTCTGAATGTGAATGCGTGTGTGAATGTGACTGTGTGATTGTGGTGGTCAGGAGGGGCCGTAGGTGCAACCACCATGGGACTGAGGAGTGAATGAATATGAACTTATAAAGAGACTGAGTGTCTAGAAAAGTGCTATTTAAGATATTATTTTACCTATAATGAGCCAATGCCACTATCCAGAGACATGGATGTGTTAGATAAAGTGGTGACTTTGACAGTTAATCATTCTCATTGTGTGTCTCTAAGGGCCATTTGAATCATGCCGGACCACAGAACATAGTGGCCCAGACTTACACCTGCCAAAGCCCTGATACGTCATAGGATCTGTTTTTTCAGCATTTCAAATATAATGTAAAAAAATATTATATTAAAATATATATATATATCTGACCCTGTTTTGAAGTAGGTGTATATAGGTGTAATATAATAATAATAATAATAATAAAATAATAATTATTAAAAAATAATAATTCTCACATTTATATTGGAGAGTATTATTGACCGTCTCTAATCTTGCCTTTATCGAGTTTGTATGAGCATGTATTTAATAACACAATGTAAAGTGTCCTGATCCAGCGTTCACGCCGACGCCTGACCTCCGTGAGTTTTGTTCATTAAGTGGCGCTTAAAGATTCTGACATAACAGAAGATTACTAATTAAAGCCTAAGCCTAAGAGCATACGGAAAGTGAAATCAGGAATAATTGAGCGTTTCTTTAGTGCATTGGCAGTTTGATGGAGCAGATCAAAGAGCAGCTTACAGTCGCACTATAAAACATTCCTTATAATCCTTCCTGTTACAAAACCGCAACATCTGAGCAATCTCATGAGGTAATGAAAAATTACAACGTTCAATGCACAAACTGGGCCTGGTTCATTGGAAGAAGTCAATGTGTTTTAACCAACTTCAAAACTGGTAAGAGCTAAAGTCTCCCCCCTTTTCACTGAGCCCTGTTATAACATGTTAATCTTGATTTACTTTGTTTAATTTAGTTTGTTGATTATATTTATCATTATTTTGCTAATGTTTATGGGTTACATTTGTTTTGGGGTCCTTGCGGTTGTAGTGAGCGGGATCAGCTGTGTGGGGTGGGCTGAAGCACTGGGAATAAGATTGAGGGGAGTTTGTATTTTTTTATTTGAGTATTGCTATATTGATCATTACATTACTTTGAGTGTTATTGAATTGAGTTATTATGTGTTTCTTTGTCAGTTAGATCAGATTTCCTATTGTTACTACTTTTTACACCCTCCAACCTTCCCTGGAGGCTGATGGTGCCTTCCAGGGGGGTGAGGAGGATTCGGGAGAGGCAGTTTGCATTTTTGTTTGTCAAAATGTATTTGTCCAATTTTTATTGTCAAATATATATTTTTTGTTAATAAATTCACTTCTTCTGCACATTACTACTTACTTATTAGGCTTTCTGACTGGTTTTAATATATCTCTGTTTATTATTTCAATTGAAATATTCTGCTAGTGAAATGAGAAAAATCCATGTGAATTGGAAAAAAAGGTAAAAAATTGGCTTATAATAAAAAAAAAAGTGAAAACCCAATGATCTGTGAATTACAGAAAAATACAGAAATCTAGGTCTAAAAAGTTGAAACGACTTGATTTTAAGACATTTAAACTAATCTTGCTTCTTTGCAGTGTATCTACAGGGTGGGTTACATGGCAATAAAAATCATTATATATAGTTATGACATTCTAGTAATCTGGGTAATAGATAGTTGAATTGTGTTCGTATATACTCTAGTAATAAATTACATTAATTATTATGATGTACATTGGATTCACCATCTAGATCTTAACAAAATCGTGATTTACATTTTTCCATATCGCCCACAACTACGTATATATTACGTATATTATATCTATGATAATATTCTATTAAATATGACAACCCAAACAAGCAACATATAAAACTAATGGAATGCAATTTATAAATCCCATCCAATTGTGTACTCTCAGAAATTCAGGCTTCAGCTAAAACCATTTCTTGCCTCGACAACATTTTCCCACATCTTAGCCCCCCCACCCCCACCCCCCCACCCCTCAAAGACAGAGGTCCAAACATGCAGCCTGTAATTAAGATCAATCCCTGAACAAACCCTTCAAAAAAGTGGGTCACACCAGTTTGAAGAAAAAACCCCGGATGGTGCGGCCGTACTCAGAAAATAAACAATTCTATTAAGTGCTTCATTTTCACTGTGCCATCCTTTATTAATGTCATTACACCGCCTCGGGCTCTGAAACGCTATTGGCTGCTCTATCTAAATGGCTGGGTTAGCTAAATGAGACGGAGCTGTCCACTTCTTTGCTCCCGAGCGCTCTGCCAGTGGGCTTACAGTGGCATGATAGCCGTCAATAAAGCAATAATCCTATTCTGCTGTTTCACAAAATATGCCATTTGAGTAAGACATCCAATAATGAAATGTGGAATGAAAATAGTGCTTTGGTCTCCCTGCTTTGGTCTGGTTAATTGAATGAGGTAGAGAAATGAAATATATTAATTTATCTTCAAACAACCTTCACAACAACTATGGGCCTTAGGTGGATATAGTTACAGTTTCAAATATTTTCAAGCTTTTTAAAGAAATCATAATGGCTCGGTTTGCCAAAAGACTGTATTAGACTCAGAACTGTCCATGTCTTTGCTCCTGAGTGCTCTGCCAGTGGTCTTACAGTGGCATGGAAGAAATCAATAACGCAATAATCCTTTGGTACAGTTTTACAAAATATGCCATTTGAGCATTGCAAGAAATAATGAACCGTGGTTGTTCAGTGATTTAGCTGCAGAGGCCCAGTTCTTTTAAACAAGGAGCTCTCTCTCCGCCCATGTGCTGTGTGTATGCCTTTATTTGTCCATTCATCTTGTCTGTGTGGTGAGTGCTATGGTGGAACTCTGTAGCCAATTACAGTTTGCTAGCAATGCTCCGGTGGTATCTGCAGTGACACCTGTGAACCCTGTTTACTGAGTCGCCTTTGATACAAACAAGGCTGGTGAGCAAAAAACAAACAGGATACAGCATTCTATTGTGAAACAAAGTTAGATTTCTAGACTCAAAACATGTTAAGAACACATATGAGTGCAATGTTCCACAGCTATCCTACGTCTGTGTCTGTTGGACTGCCTCTTTGAGCCCAGAGCAGGATGTACTGACTGCTAAAGCGGCATTTTTCCTTGCCACTGCCTTCAAGAACATACACAGATGAAAGTTGATTCTCTCTGAACTGAACTGAATTACTACGGTATGGTTATATAAACATACATGTGGAGTAAAACCATCTGGAGTGGCCTTCATGTAGTAAATTCAGAATTTCAAACTGTGAAACGAACCCAAAAGTTAAAATCACCCCAATCCCGTTTAGCTCATGAGAAGGTCAAGGTCTCAGAATACAGGGTAAAAAGCTCAGAAAAGTCAAATCAGCATAATATGGTCTCAACAGACAATTAACCAGCTATTAGAACTATGCTCTTCGTCTGACAGCCATTGTTGTGTGGATTTATTTATAAGGAACCACAAAGTCGGTAGATAATGATTTCCAGAAGGTAGAATGATCCTAGAAATCTGTAGGAGGACGGCTGGACATTCCTTGCAAAACTGCTAGACTCCAGACAATTCAGAAGCAATGACATGGTAAATCCAGAACGAGCCCCCAATTGTCCCATTTATACGACATTAGTGGGTAGAGTTCTTTTTATTTAGGATGTCAAGCTTTGGCTGAAAAGTAAATATATATTGCTAAAACTCAATCATGTTATCAGGTCCAACATAAACGCTTCGAGGGAAGTACATCAAATTCATTATGGTTTTCTACAAGGTAATACAAACCTGTAAGACAAATGAACAGCCTTGGTAAAAACATAGATCGCAGACAATTGATGCACTTATTTAATATCTTTGCTAGCGCCTGAGAGATATTGGCTGTGTTTAATGATGCCATGAATTCTGATTTCATCCAAGTAAAAAAAAATAGACCTGTCTTTCTGTGCCTGGCCTGGAGCACACACTACAGCTCAATGTGGCTGCTCCAACTCAAAGTGAACCAAAAAGTCATTGACGTATATCACAATCAAGATAAAAAACCTGTTAATGTGGCACCAAGTCCAATGTTCTTCTCTCTGATGCCACACCAATGTCAGGGGTTTTAGTGAGACTTGCCTGATATTTCTGAAGATTCCATACTTTCCAAGACTCAATAAGTGTGAAAAAGGTTTAACCAATCATTTAACAATAGCATAGTATGGGTTTCTTCAGCTTCTACAGGATCTACAGGTTTCAGTTTATTTGTCATATGCACATTCAACACAGGGTCAGAAAATGTAATGAAATGCTTTGGATCGGAAAAAATGCTTTGGATCGGAATACAGAAAAGTAAACCCAACAGTTTTAAGCCACTGAGAAGGTCAGTGCCGCAGCATACAGGTTTACTGAAACATGAGAACAAAATACAACTCAATAAACCAATAATAGTATAGTGTGGCCCTTGCTAAACTAGTTGAATAAGCTGTAATAATGCTTTCACTGTTGAACATACAGATGTCTAAAATAGATTGCGGACAATTGATGCACTTATTTAATATCTTTGCTAGCGCCTGAGAGATATTGGCTGTGTTTAATGATGCCATGAATTCTGTGAAAAACACAGATTGTCTCTCCTTGTCTGGCCCGGAGCATACATTTCTTCAGCTTGACGTTAGCCGATCGGCATGGCGACGTTAGCAGCCTGTTGTCTGTCTGCTGGGTGCCTCCGTCTCCGGTCCCCCCCCCAGCCGCGCTGGTGTCAGTCCCGGGGCGCGGGCCATGATTAAAACCCTTATGTCGCTTCTATACAATTGCACCATCCATGGACTCCCCCCTTTTTTCTCATGGCAACCCCTCGCCTCCGGTGAGAGCCATCCTAGCATTTGTCTAAGCTGTCGGTGCAGCCTGGCGGCAGACGGCTGGGCCACGCTCCCGACGCTGAGACCCACACACTTGACATTTGTCTCGGGAAGACGGAAATAAAGGCATGAGCTGGAAGCCTGCGCGAGCTGCTGATGAAGATACTGGTTACTGCAACATGAAGTGTTCATTTTTAACCACTAAGGTCTTTGTTTAAATCTACAGACGCTTTCAAAGTCTGTAACAAGGCAAGACCATAATACATTTTCAAATGAGAAATTAGCCACAAAATATCACAAATTAAGATGTTTTGACAAAGTCCCTCCACTCTCTACATGTAGGTGATGTCAGAGCCTGGGTAGAAAACATTACTGAATGTACCTCACATTGTATGTTTATTTAATGTACACATTAGTAACAGTTAGACTTTTGGCTGGAGGGAAAATTCTTGATTTTGAGGTTTTACTGAAGTCCTCACAGAAATGTTGATGAACACAATCGTTTTTTTCTGTGTATGTTCAGAATTATTCTATCTCTCACAAACACTACTGTTTTGTAAAGTTAACTCACTTTTGCTCCAGTCGCCTCCATTCTGGAATTTTGAACATTCATATGACACATATTTGAAATGGTCTATAAGGTGCACACCTGTCCCTAATAACAACAATAACAATCTTATGTTTATTGTATGGGTGAGCAATATGGTAAAAAAACATAATACTAATAATGTAATAAACACTGGTATTGTTATAGATAAACTGATGATGAAGAACACTAAACTGCAAGAATTCAGCATTAGAGAGAAATATTTTTGAGAGCCCACCCTCCTCAACGTTACTCATTTACTTTACTGCATTTTTTATGTAAATCAAATATTATAGTATTATTATACGTATAACGTTTGTCTATCTCCGTAGTCCTGGCACTGGCCGACTACTGGGCTGCACTCCCGCTGCTAAGGCCTCCATACTTGACATTTGTCTGGGGGAAATGGAACTCAAATCCTGGTCTTAACGCGGGCCCCCTCTGGCTCCTCCGTGAGCCGCTGATGAAGGTGCTGAACACTTTAAACATGAACGCTTCTGCCCGGTGATTTTTCGGACCCGTAGGCGGTCCACTTACAAGGAATCTGATCCTTGTAACACAAAAACAGGCCATACAAACCGGGAATAGAATGTCCCTGGCCAGGTATTTATTATAACTGACATTTTAGCATCATGCTCTGATGATGGCCCACTATAGTGACCCGCGGGTGTAGAAGGACCTCATGATGTTTATAACACAAAAGGACCCACGTCTCTCCGAACAACATGATGCATTAAGGCGAGCTGAAAGAGAGTGTGTTCTTTGTGTGTTAGAGTTTCAAGTGTTTATGTGGTGTTTTGTGATTGTGATTAAATATACCCCACACTAGTCCTTGCCCCAGCGGGAGGCAGATTTATATCTAGCCTACAGCCATAATGTTCCCTCTATTTAGTCCACGACATGAGAAGGAACATGCAGAAGGGCCTGAAAGCGAGAGGATGGATTAGATTAGATAAGCCGGAGCACAAGTACAAGATAGGGCTTGGCCTTACAGAGCGACTATGGGCCTTAGGCGGGGTAAAAAGATTGCCCACAGTAACAGACTGAACTATAAAACAATCTAAAACTGTAAAGTGGGTCTATAGCCTGTCCCATTGGTTCTCAAACTGTGGTACGGTGACCACTGGTGGTACGTGGGCTCTCTCTGGTGGTACTTGGACCTGGTTTTGTCCTGGTTTTGTGCTTCGTTTAGTCCTGGTGTAGACCTGGTTCAGAACTGGATTAGTTATGATTTAGACCTGGTTTATTCTGAGATTGCACCTGGTTAAGACCTAATTTAGTCTTGGTTTAGCTGTGGGTGGGTCATAAGTGGTACTCGGGATGCCAAATCTTTTCTGAGGTGGTACTTGGTGTGAAAAATATTCATTGGGCTATAATTTTCAAGCCTCACACTCATACTAGCCAGGTATATATCTCATGTTCAGCTGCAATGTGTCTCTGTTTAGTCCACAACATGGGAAGAGACACAGGGAAGGCTGAAAAGCTCAAACACTATAGTTTGTTGCAGGACTGACACAGAGACATATACTGACAAACCTGACGTTGATTGGCTAGAGAAAATGTAGTCACTGAACACTGTGTATCTTCGGATGGTGGAAGGAACCCACAGTAAAACGGGGAGGACATGCCAAATCTATCCAGAGAAATCCTACCCAGACACAAAAGAGAAGGAACGGCTCAGAAGGTCAAGAAAAGCCTGAAGGCTTGAGGATATAAGATGAGATAATCCGTTGGTACCAGTGAAGATGGGACCTGGCCTTTACGTTAGCACAGTTTAATTACATTCTCAATCCACACAATGGAAGAAGAGGCTCAGTGTGTCCAACCTCTGCCACCTGAGCAGATCCGACACGTGTTCCGTTGTAAAAGTGAACAAACATGTCATGGCCCTACAGTCTGAAAAGAAAGAGTGTTTTTCTTAAAGGGCCTATATTTTCATTAGACTTTTGTAACGTTCGATCACCATTCACACATGTTTGAGTAATCATTCACACATGTTTGAGTAATCACGTATTTAATGTTTCTGTGAGCTCCAAAGACTCTAGGAAGCACTGACCAGTGAATTGGATTTATATTGCGCTTTACAATGCTCAAGGCTTTCTCAAAGTGCTTACATATCTATATCTTACATATATATATATATATATATATATTTGTATTACTCATTCACTCCTCGGTCCCTCCAACCACCACCAAACACCAATCACACACAACAACATTCATTCATAGGCAATGTGGGTTAAGTGTCTTTCCCAGGGACATAACAACAGCGTGTGCTTGGACGGGGACTCGAACCACCGACCCTCTTGTTGAAGGGCGAGCGCCTACCCACTATACCACTGCCGCCCCACATCACTTCTGTATAGCACAAAGAAGAGACCAAATATGGTTTAAAAGAACAAAAAAGCACATCATAGGTTCTATTATGAAGGTTTTATAACGAGCAGAGGTGGGCGGAGTATCAACCATGTGACAATAAGACATTTTTTTTTTTTTAATGTGAATGTAACTGAAGGTGTTTTATTACTATTTTATCCATGACTCAGAAACACTATAAACATTAACAAGCCCCCAATTATCACAACAGTATCAATATTATCTAAAAATGTTAAATAATTAAAGAACTTTATATTTGTATTTATATTTTTGGTGTAAGTCTTCCTGGCTTGATTTAGTGGCCACAGGACTTACGACATGAATTAATGTGTTTTTCATGTAAAGGGGAGATTCTTCTGGAGACATTACGTTGACTTTGTAAGGACTGTGTGAAGAAAAAACATTAAAAAGTATTTTTGAATTGATGTTCATGCCTGATGTTATTCACACACAGGCATAAATCAAACGGAACTGTGCAGTAATGATCTAACTTCACATGCATTAGTAAAGATCTCGAGTAGCTATTAATTACTGTTTATTGACCATTCACCCTAAAATATTAACACAGTCAGACTTGACCTCCAGCCCATATAGCTCCAGTCCCCTGTACATTACAGCCCTGTGTCCAGCCGCGTCAGCACCAGCCACTACAGTTGGCATTATTATCCACTGCAACTTATTGGAAGCTATTCAGGATTAAGTACTTTTCCCAAGGGCACCTTGTCGATTCAATTTGGGATTAAGAAGCAGAGTAAAGAGACTTGTTAGGCGAAAGTGAGCCAGGATGCTACACCTCGTACCCCC